>JANBPU010000044.1:0-102746 GCA_027575805.1 Mycoemilia scoparia | reverse complement strand
TTTGGCCCAAACATCAGCCATTTCATATGCGACTCCTGGAGACCCATTTTGCCTAAGGCCTTGTGAAATATGACCATCTATTAAATCGGGTTTAGGTCTGGCAGCTCAAATGACAGGCCAGGTTTTGTCAGATGATAGGCTAATGTATGCTGAATCAATCGCCCATTGCACGAATATCCAAATACATTTGCAGAACAAGCCCATTGTCTTACACACATATCAATTCCCAGCCATATCTTTATTCATAAGAACTTTAAATATGTTTTTTCTGATATATAAGTGGGAATCTGAGAATTTTCTCACTCTCTCCCACATACACGACTGTTCCCTTGCATTTCTACATTTAAGAACTTTTGGCTTTCTTTAAACAAGGCGTAGTTGTGATAACGTTGTTATAAAATTCCAATACAGATTACTTTCTAGCTCTGACTAAGCTCAGCACACCCGCAAAGCAGATAATAACAAGAAAAATCATGGAAGTCAAATTGGCATTTTATGCATAAAAGCTTGCTTACACGCATTTGATTATCAGAAATGGAGTCGCGCTGTTGTGTAATAGTGGAAATAGAATTGCAAACTCATCAATAACCAACTAACTACCATAGTAATTCTTTGCAGATGTTAGAACATTGCTATAACCACTATTCCAAAAGAGTGACCACCCTGATGGGGGGTTATCAGGACTGTATTTAAGGATTTATTGGGCGTATATTGTTGGGTGAGGCCTATATTCCAACAGCAGAAGAAGCCGTGGTGCGTAAAGCTTGGTGTTCAATCCCTGATGATTGGCTCAGACTTGAAAATCACGGATACACTGATGCACACCAATGAAAACACAAAGAGCCGAAATGGACCAACAACCTTCTTTTAAAGTGTCTGTATGGAGCCATGGCAAAATTTCCTTGACTAACAAGAATCTCTGTAGCCATGCACCTGGCAAATGTGTAGGAGCGGAATAGTGGTCTGTATGATGCGACACGCTGGCATATTATGCTTGTAAAAAAGAAGTGGACAGAAAATAAGCGAAACGATTTTAGATTATACCTTAACCATTTTGGGTTTAAGCTTAGAGTAGAGCTTATAGTTCAACAACGTGGTATGCCCAATGGCTTTGGGATGGTATGGAGAGGCTGGGATGATGATAGCAAACGCCCAAGAGCACAACAATTCAATTAGCTGTTTTGGCCGATGGTTAGCAGCAACGCCAGACATGCAATTAATGCACGCAGCGATTGGAGCTACTGGCTGTGGTTTCTTTGAATAAGAAAGCAGTGTTGTTTCTGATTGGCTGCAACAAAACGTGATCATATGCTATTCGACAGCATGTGTGTCAGCCTCATCAATAGCGCAGCAGCAGCAGCATCAACCAAGCACTTTACCAAAGAAAGCAACCATAAACGCAGCCACCATAACATAGGCTGTTCAGCTGAGTTACTACTGCAGAGACACCACCACTAAAACTGCTACATGTGTGGGCTTCTTTACTATTCGCTGTCTGTAGTACACACCGCACTCACCCATCCTCTTTCTATTAAAGGTTGGGTGGGCGTCCACCATTCAGATGACCCTGCTCATCTCCGCTTCATCCACAAGCCCGCGATTTTTCACTACTCTAACAGTTTTACCATTTCTACACAAACAAAGGTCTCTTTAGCACCACCACCACCACCACCACCACATCTCCCCCTTGATTATAATTTGTTGACGCAAACACGACTCGTCCACCCACATACTAGTTTTTCATATTAAGCCAAAAGGATGAAGTTTTTACAAATACCTACTTTTGAAAATATAAATGAGCTGCTAAAGTTCACTACCAACAGAAGACATCAACTTATTGGGCGCGTTGAGGCCTATACATGTAAGTTAAAACTCTCCATGCCTTTGCTTCCCCACTGCCGCTGCTAATAATAGAGTCCAGGGACCACACAGGGCGAGCGTTGTCTTTATGCTAGAGACCACACAAGCCAGCCTGTTCCTTTCACGGTCTCTCTCTCTACTTTACACACTAAACCACGATACATTACACTGCTAACTGCACTATGCGGACCAGAACACAGCTCTTGCTTGTTCTATCTATACACCATGTGCCCCCAGCGTATATGCACCTATTTATCCCTTGGCCTATACATTCTTTATACAAAAACGCAGCTGGACAATTACTAAACCACGTCCTCATTCATACAATAAATGCATAGGCAAAAGCGCTGGTGCTGACAAAAAGCTGTACAAGCAACTCGAGCACCGTTACCAAGTAGACGCTGAAGAGGCCCGACTTTCGCCCGAGCACAGCTCCTTGACCACACTTATATCGCCCTTTGGCCCGCTGTCACAGTCCGCTTCTCGCAAGACTTTGTTCTACCTTATTGCGACGCTCAACGCTTCTTTCCCCGATTATGACTTTAGGCAAGTATACAAAGCCATATTTATGTAGATATACCATGTGGTGAGCAGAAGGTGGGGTATGGAGTCTGTCTATCATGTATGTATACGTGTGGCCGTTTGTACAAAACGTCTTGCTCGTCGTATATCCACATCACGAGATTTTGAGATAAAGTATATCCTATCCCCATGTGCGGGCAGCAATACACTCATCACATGTGTGTAGATGAAATGAAGAGTGGAGAGGGTTTTTTTCCAAATATGGTAAAAACAGACTTCTAAACCACGTGTGTGGTTTCTCAAATACTGCAACTACCAAACCTGATCCTCTTTGTCCATCTATCTGGCATATCCCTACTCTTCTATAGTGTGGTGATGTGTGATAACCAGTTAAACATCTCTGTGCTTGAGAAACACAGATGTACAACAACCACATAGAAAGAACAGCAACATGGCTCTGGATGCTGCTCCCTCCCCCCCATCAACAAACGAACCGTTGATCTGTCTGGAAAAATTTTTCCCTGGTGCTTACTTGCAGTCGGTCTATCGTATCATATGCCTGCTTACTAACACTCGTGCATATTTTTATACTGCTATCTGTACTATAGCTCACTACAAGCCGATCAATTCAAAAAAGCGCCATCGTACCAAATGGTCGTCAACTCGATAAACACCACGCTGATGAACCTGGATTGCCCATTTTCGGTTGGCAACAGCGAGATTTGGGAAGCTATTGACCAGGAAATTGATCTTGATAACTGTGATGTTTATACTTATGAGCCTGATACTGAATCTGACCCTTATGCTGATGAGGGCGCTATTATGTCAATGTACCACTTTTTCTTTAACAAGAGGCTTAAGCGTATTGTCTTTTTTACTTGCCGATGTATCAGGTAAGATATCGACCTTAGATATTATGTGCAAGTCTTTATGATTGATGTGCTTTGTTTTTGTGTATCTGACTTTGTGTGTTTGCTTATGATGATTATATAGTGATAAGGTTCCAGTCAGCGAATTCCCTAGTGAAGATGAACTTTGCTTTGAATTCGAAAGTGATGTCGATGATGATGGCACCATTGACTTTGCTCTAGATACGCCGCGTAGTCGTGGAAGCAGACAGGCTAAATCTAGTAGCAGCAGCTTGTTCTTTAAAAAGCTTAGTGCTTAAATAAAGAAGACGATGACAATGACCAAGAGATCAAACAACCAACCTGTCCGCGCAGCAGTCAGTATAGTATAGTTTGTGGTCGCTGGAATATCAGTATGCAATAGTGATATACTCAAATACACCACAACAAATACTGCCGCAATATTCTTTTATCTCACCTCCTCGTCATCTTCTTTCTCGCTTCTCTTTAATCACAAGTCTATCTATGATATCTCGATATTTATCACCCACCATCCACCTTCTTTCTTGTTTATGGCTCTAAAATCAAAGTACTATCATTATTACTCTTATCACATCATCACCACAATGCCCACACCACCCACTCACTCACTCACTCGCTTGTTCAGCAATTTTGGGTTTGTTCTTGCTTTATCGGCTTGTTTACTCTTTGGCTTTATGGCTTCTCTGTGAATTATGGTCACAACTACTATGGCCACCACCACCACCACCATTCCCATCATCGCTATTAGCTGTGTTTGTTGATTGAATATGTGAGTGGTGGTTGTAGTAGTTTATTGTCAGTTCGATTCTGACAGGAGTCTGTTGTTTAATCCCCTTCCCTCCCTTTCCTCACACATCTCCCAATTTCCCCCTCATATAGGAATTTATTTATTTGCTTGTTCGCAATAAATCAAAGTGATTTTTCTTGAATTGTGATAAACCTACATCAATCAATTAATCAATCAAAACTGATCAAGCAATTGAATTATCGCTAATAGTACATGTAATAAATATAAATGTGGTTAAACAGGCTTTATTCATAGTGGCGATATAGGGATTATTTAACTATCAATGCAAATTACCTTTTAAGGTATTTTTCTTTTGTATTGTTATTTCTTTACTGCTGGTGGGAACAAGTTCGTTTATAACATTTTACTTGTTATTAACATTTGGCCAAAATTGACTAGTGATCAAGAGCATGGTAGACAGAAGTTGGGTCCTCATCGGATTTTGGCCCAATCGCCAGTCGTTTGTTATGCAACTCCAAGGGTCCACATTTTGCCAAGGCCTTGTTAGCTTTGACCATTTCACACCTGATCTCAAGTGACATTTTCTCATTTTTTAATAAATTCATGTGATATTAAATACATTATTGTTAGCAATAACAATTTTTCTACTACTACTACTACTATTATTATTATTATTATTAGTAATAGGATTAGCAAAAAAGACTTATGTATATTGCTTCACCTAGTTTAGTTCTTGACTAGTATGCACATACACACTGAATATCAAACAGATTGATCATTTATTTTTCAGTAAATACACAACGAGTAAAAAATAAAGAAATGTTTATTACAACTAATGCCGAAGATGGTAGTGGTTAGGTGTGAAGCCAAAAATTGGTTAAATAATAAAAATAACTACTAAAATGCTGAATGTTTTGATGTCATTCATTGCTACTATGACTATTATAGTTCTTTGTTGATACCTATAAAATGCGAAATACATAATCACGCTTCGGACAATACTTGATCATAATGCTTCAGATATGCATAGACTATAGATTTAATAATATCAATAGCAATCACCAAGAGATTTACAAATAAAACAATATATATTAGAATATTTAGTATAACAATATGTGTATGAGTATTTACTCGCGCTTATGTGTGTGTATGTGTGTATGTAGTAGGGGCGTGCGTTTATATGTACTGAGAATAAAAATGCTTATTTCAATAGAACGGTTGTAATGCCATGCATTATAGTTGAATGTGGTACAGAAGTAGCACTCTATTTCTGTTATTATCGATCTGATTATGGCAACCTATTTTTGTTGTTGCTGTTGCTGTTGTTGTTGTTGTTGTGTAAATGTTCTAATGATAGACATGATGGTAGAGAGTACTCTATTAAAAGAACATGTATTTGGATTCCTCAATCTCATCATCTTTCCCAATTGGATCGTATGTAGGAAAATCTCTCTCTGCGACGAAGGCCTTGCTAATATCGGTGGATGTAGAGGAATTGCCAAGTTTTGCGTTATTTGTAGAATTGTAAAAGAGCATGTTCAGTCTAGCGAATAGATACTTGATGAACTCCAGTTTGTGCTACGTGTTTATGTATTTCTCGCAATACAGGGATTGTTTTTATGAGCTTGAATAGCCGAAAGAATGAACAAGGTGAAGGATGCAGAAGAGACGTGCTGATTGTCAAGACGGACCAGAAGAAATAACTAGAAAAGAGTCACCCCAGAAAGAAAGAATCGAGGCAGATGCACAAGATAGTGGAGCAAGAGTTCGGACGTGTTTGGTATTTATAAAAGTATTGGGAAACAAAAGAATGAACGAATGAATAAGGTCTCGTCAACTTGAATTTCACAATTGCTCCTTTTTCGCTCGGTTTTGGATGTTTATATACTTTCCTAATATATAAGCAAACAATTGTATAGAGATGCTGTTGAAAGATTTAGTCAGTCAGTTGGAAAATAATAGGTGAGCGTATAGGAGTAATATAAGGAGCAATAGGATTTAAGTATATAGCTGAAATGCCGGCGATGGTTGCTTTTGAAATAGAGTTATGGTGGATGGGCAAGCCTATTTATACAATAAACCTGATTCAGCAGATCAATAGAACCACCATGCCTACTCGTTCCTAAAAAAAGATATACAGACACCCACACTCATCCATATCTGGATACATAACAGACAAATAGCCAAATAATAGACAGGTCAAAAGTAGCTTTGTCTAGATTTCAATAGTCATGAGCCTAGAGAAACCCGTGGGTGCTCTCCCCACATCACAGAGTCGCTCTTTGTTGCTCCCACAAACACACACACAATTCTTTCTTGCCCAGTAGTTAGTTTGTCCGGCCATTCAGACCACATCACTCAATATTTTCGAATCCTAGTAGCATTCTCTTAATGCCATTTCGATGGTTTTGGCAAAGGCTCATACTCGTGGTTGTATCTAAATTGACCCTCTCCCCACTTTTTTTGCTATAAATGTTTATGCATAATCCATGATTGCAGAGTAACTATCTCAAACATTCACACACACACACACACGCGTATATACATATTTCTCTCTATTAAAGCCGCTTAAACATCCCTCATCTGTTACTTGCTGCGCACTAACAAGACATGGTTTCTGAATATATCAAAAACAAATTCATTTCTCTTGTTTAATTAAGATTGTGGTAGTATCTCAAACACATGTTTGATGTCTTTTTTGAAGTTGATAATGCTTCAAATTTTAGTATCCAAGAGAACTCGGTGGATCGTGTGCGATACATCTTCTCATATCCATTTCATTGCATTTAATATACTATCTAGGGGCAAGCAATCCATTTAAGACAGCATATGGTTAATGTTTACAAGTTCTTTGACAAAATTACTCCCCCTCCCCAGAAATTGCATATAAAATACCTGAGGGCTCATTTCTGCCTACCATAGACTCAACCACCAGTGAAATACTTCCCATGTGGTTGAAGATACTCAACTAAAATAAACCAAAAGACAACCTAAATGAATAGTGAGGCGTTCGGGAGTAACATAGTTGAACACCTCATTTTCATACTATTCATAATATTGCAAAGAACTGTAGTCATCGCCTTCTGTAACAATTACGTTCCAAGCCATTTTTCGTTCTACCAGCACATCGCACATCACAGTATCTTAATACACCAGTGCGACATAATAAAGCGCATCCTATTTTCGGTTTTCTATTTTATAATAATAAGGATACCTTACACACAATAAGAGGCTAGTGACATTGTCTAGCACCCACACTCTCATTTGGCTGCTTACTTGGTTCCTTTAGAAGAACTCTACTCTTAACCGCAATACGCACATCCACATCTCCATTCTATTTGATGTTGTTTGCATAATACTCGCCACCAAGCCATTTTTATACGCATCTAAACAGCATACCACAAGCCAGTATCTGTATTCATGGATGTGTGCCATCTTTTTTATATTTTCTCACAATTAGTTGTGAATTGATACTGCATAATAAAACGTGTCTCTCTCTGTGTGTGTGCATTTACATGTATTTGGGTGCGAAGGTATGTTTAACATTTAATATTTAATTCCATTTAACCAATAAATGGTTTAGCATACCATGTACACACGCACACACACAAAAGAAGATCATGGCTTGTTGTTGTGGTTATATTAACTTTGTAAACTTTTGTAAAACATTTAAAACAATTTTTTGCTATACATACATCTTGCTTTGGCATGATTATTGTTTTTTCACTACCTTCTTTGTTCTTTGTTAACTAAGGTTTATGCGGAGGATCTTGTAATCTTTGCGGTTGTTCATGCAATATTAATACCAGTGTGTGAAATGAAGTGAAAGAGGGGGTACTTCGCATTACAAGCCATACCAGATAGTATAACATGAGGTTTAGGAGATCTGCTGGTGCCGCTACTGTTGCTCCTCCTCCTGTGATCGACATCTCTCTTTCACTTGCACAAAAAAAGCTTTGTCGCATATTTGGTGTTGTTTTGGTTTACAATACAAACCAACATTTAATGTATTTCTTGTTCGCACATTTCTTTCTAATCTTCTCAATCTGTTCTTTTTGTTTTTTATTTCCTTTAACATATTTGTGCAAGTTTGTAAATTAAAATGCGTAGATGGATCGAGAGATCAACGAATATTTTGATTTGCTTTTACTAAAATATATAGTAATTAAAAATAAAAATCACATTAAAATGTACTTTTAATTTGTTTTTTGTTTTACATTATGCTTGTCAACTTGATGTTTAATATATCGCCATGTATTGTTTTATATAAATTCATAAAAACCATATAGTGAGATACAAGCTGGGGGATCAAATGAGTAGTAGAAAAATATGTGGACTCACTACCGCATACCGTACATTTAATTCCCAATAAAATTTAGCCATGTACCCATGATAATGAACTTTCTATGTGCTTCTCCTACTAACATCACTGCGTACTGTATTAATACTGTCGCCAGGATACTTTCAAGTTGATTATTGCTATTATCCTTTATAATTCCTCACATGATATCATTTACAGCAACAAAAAAAAACAATAAGGAATTACATTTTTTTACAAATATATATGGGGACATGGAATATTCATAAATGGCATACTTATATACAAAGCCTTGTTATGAATGGAGTATATTGTGTAGATGTTAACATTAATACTACCAAATTGAATGTATTCAAAAACAAATAACTTAATAAACCGCACAGATGTAATTTTGAATCGCAAACTCATGAGGAATCAATATTCTACTTATAAGTCTCCAGTTCATACTTTGCTATTGTTGTTATATTTTATCAATATATCTCAATGAGCTGAATACACATACACAACGAGAGAGAGAGAAAGCCAGAGAAACACCCAGACACAAGTATAAATACTCTGAAGGTCACCACCCATCCTTTTCAAAAACATTACTCACAAGCTTATTCACAACTTTATTAGCCAACAGCATCACGCTCGCTTAATATCGCTCTCGCTATTACAATGTACCAGTCCAAGCTCTTCACTAGTGCCATCTTTGTCGTCCTAGCTTTGGCCCTTTTGTCATCCGCAGCACACCAGCAAGGTAGCGCCGGTTCTTCTTCCAATTCGGACAAGAATGTCAAGAAAAGGTTTGGATGGGGAGGAAATGGAAGATATTAGTAAATGTTGTCGCTAAATAAAGAATCTATTAAAAAGTAGTAAACAAGATCCAGGCCGCACTACTTTTCAAACAGTACCAACAACAATATTTTGGTCTTTGACTCTCCTCAATGAAAAGTATACATGAGTTTGTCCTCAATACCACATGTATTCTCTTGACATTATAATTAATTTTAATAAGCCAAGGCCAGCATAGTGTTTTATCTCCATTGGTTATTTATTTTAAAATCTAAAATAAATACATAAATAATAATAATAATAATAATATTTTGAAAAGAAAGGGTTTATTATGTTTCAGATGGCAGGGCTTTGCTTGTAATTAAACAACAAGTGTTTGAACCGTTAGGGAGTTCTTTACAAATAAAACCATCTATTAAATGGTCAGAAATAACAAGACTTCAGATAAAAGTGAGAACCAGGAATTGTATATAAAATGTCTGATGATTGGATCAAAATTTGAGGACCAATTTCAATAGGCATATATTTGATTCCAACTGGGATATCACCATGTGCAATAGAGTTCTGCAAATTAACTTCATCAGACTAACACTGATATAGGTAATTATTTTTGAAGAGCTATCATTAGACAACACATGACAATACATGGGTCAATGAAAATATAGGCTGGCTATTGTGCATGTTGAAACTGGCCTACTGGTAAAAATTAGCCCTTCAAAAACAATGATCCTTATTGCTTGAGATTTGCCATGTGTTAGGCTGTAGCCAACATGGATCATAATATCTGGGATATCACAAGTTTGAGCTATCTAGAATAGTTTAGAACCAATATGATTAATTCCTCATTGATCAGGTTGATTCTTAAACAATTAGAATCCTGAAATAAGAGTCTTATCCCTTATACTACTTTTATATAATTTAGCAAATCAAAATTAAGAGTTTTCTTATCTTTATCATACCTTTTAATAAGCATACTTTTATTTAGTTTAAAATAAAGTTGTAGCTGAAGAGATTTAACAAGTTGTCATCTTATTACATTTTGGTTACTCCTAATAATTATTATCTGTTCTAGCTTATTCAGAATCATTACAAGCAAATTATTTTCTCTATACCTTTTTATTTTAATATAAACTTACTCTATCTTATCCCAAATGGACTTTTATATTTATTTTATTTTACCCTATTTTCAAATCATTCTCTCTTGTTCTAAATGACTCTAAATTATTCTGAACCAAGTTTTTCAGATACAGCTTCCTTGAAAGTTAAGGCATATTATGAATGACCCTAGTCTGTAACAGTTCAGAACCATTAAATGTCAGCCAGCTTGGATCATGTCCTGATACTAATAATCAAAAAAATTATAAACCAAATATGCCCTTACTTTTAATTAGATATACTAAAGAATTATCTCATTTCAGACTATTTATTGATTAGTTAATAAAAGTACTAATAAAGAAAATTAGCCAAGGACTAATAGGTCTAAATAGTACTTATCAAGCTAAATAAATGAGTTAGAAAAGATTATAAAAGACTGCCATAAATGTGACAGAGATCTGGGAAAATAAGAAATAGTTTGAGTCAATGAAAAATGCTCCAAGTCTATTAGCTGAACTTCCTATATATGTGACATTAGAAAATCTCTTTGGAACATAAATCATGATCTCGTAAGTCTTGTTATAGAATGTGAATGGGTTCATCTTGCCTGGGTTGGCAAAAACTAACATCCTATGCTTTTCAATGCACTTAATGCTCTCTGTGTCATTTTGAACCTCAATTGCATTGTTTGCAATCCATTCAGTTTTTAACTCCTCATTTTCTAAAGTAAATGACACATAGTCATTATTTTGTCCCTTGACAGAGCTTCCAAAAGCACTTACTCCTCCAATATCAATGGCAAATGGTTTTTCCATGGCTTCATCAGGGATGTTAAAGGGTAACTGGTGTGTGAAATTCAATTGACTTTTTGGCCAATATTCTGTTTTTGTATATGGCAAAGTTCCCTCAGGACAAGTTACTGCTGAAGTTCCTGAAACCTGCTGGGCAGACGAAAGGAATGGCAAGACCAAGAGGAACAAAAGAAGCAGGGGAGCAATCATCTTTGTGGGAAAGTGAATGGGTGGAGAGGTAGTGGTGGTTGAAAAGTGGTTGAGGATGGCAGATAATCTGTTCCAAAATGTGTCATGGGGCTCCCTATTTATACCAAATTGGAGCCATTCTGTGCAGCACAAAAATATTTTGAAACAAAGTGTTGTTCTACAAAAATGACAAACTGTAAGTTAGAAAGGTTTTTTTATTCCAAACATATTTTTGATTTACAGAAGTTATAACAATTTTAAAATATATATTCATTCTGTGTAACACTTTTAGTGAAAATTATAGCAAAACTATAGAAATAGAGAATTACAAAACAAAGTCCAACATTTGTCAACACAATCAGACTCTTTGGTTCATAAAAAATTTGCAATTTTTTTACAATTTTTTTAGATTTACTACAACATACCTTTTTAAAAACTGGTAGAACTGAAAAAATGATATATTTTTAAGCCAAAAAAACAATTTCTTTACAATAATGATTCTTAGAGCACACAAATTTACAATATTTTTAAATCTTTATTTTATACCATTCAATCTTATTTTTTTTGTAAAAACTGTATCTTTATTGAATGTTACTTGAGTATCTGGTATTTACAATTTAGCAAAAAATTATCACCCCAACTATTTTCCCAACCTTATTAAAAGTGTTTACTTTTCTTGTTGTAAAGGTTTGGTGTGGCTTCACATACTTAACAATAATTTTATATTCTGAAGTCAATATTGTCATCAGAATGGGCTTTTGATATTGACAGGCCAGGATGGTTTGGAATGAATACTGATTGCCAGGAAGTTGTAAAGTAAAAAAGTTTTACAAAAGAATTCAGACCTGATAAAAATAATTCAGAATAGGAAAGATTAATATAGATTTTAAAATAATACTAGAGAAATTCTGTACTGTTTAAAATATTAAAAACAAAAACTTTCTCTACTAAATCTTTTCAACCACAACTTTGTTAGAATAAATGGCTGAAATTTATAAAGAGTGATAGGAGATGGTCATCTCAAAATGTAACTAATTAAAACTCTTATAAGTTAAATAGAACTATTGATTTTTAAAAATAGTTGGTTTGGAGTGATTCCAAAATGTTCTGATCATTTTTTGATCAATTATTAAAAATCGCTATATAATCAAGTCACTCTTGAAGTGACCCATTCTGAACTATTCAGAATAGCTCTTGATTGTAAAATATCAGCCAGCCTGGGTTATGACCTGCGAGATTGTTGGCTATTATCTAGGTTATCATTCTGGCACACATTCAAAGGGGATTCTGACATTTGAGGGATAATATTTATCCCCTTTTTTATGGAGAATGTGTCAAATAATGATAATAGACCTTTAATTTTTTATTAAAAAATACTGATAACTTTATTATAGAATATATTATGATAAATTCCAAAAACAATAAACTAAAAGCCTATAATAATGCTATAAAACTTGGCTATTGACAAATACTACTGAGTTCAAGAACAGCCTTTCATTTAACTTCATCCTCGCTCGATTCAATGCCATGCTTTTTGTAATATCTCTTCTTTGCCAGTTTATAAAGGAGTCCAAAGTTGCCACTTGCAACACAAGTATGATAGAACCTTGAGTCTTTATTGCAGAGCAGGTTGTAAGGCTCATCAGACTCTATAACAATACCATCATCAATGACCAAAATTCTATCATAGTCGATGATTGTTTTCAGGCGATGTGCTATACACAGGATTGTTGTACCTTCAAGGAATTTACTCCTTATAAGCTTTTGAATTTTCCTGTCCGTCTTTAAATCCAGATTTGCCGTTGGCTCATCCATGATAAGGACCCTTGATTTACGAAGTACTGATCGGGCAAGAGTTAGGAGTTGCAACTGCCCTTCACTAGACACCCAAGTATCAGTGCTATTTCTCCCTTGAGATAAACTTGTTATTAGGTTATTATAGCTCCGCATAGGACGACTTTTATAATGCACTATTCGAGACCTAGTCATATAGGCCTCCCTGAATATCTTCCTCAAGCTATTCAAAGTAAAGAGCTTTTTCCAATGCTTATGCTTCAAACTTTCCACACCATCGATATCATCATCGTCATCCGAATCATCTATACCAAAGCCATCTTCATCTTCAGTGCTTTCATTGTCATTGGTGCTATTATTAGCCATGGCTTTATCTCGATAAGACTCTTTGGTTAGTCCGACCTTGATCAAGATATCCCAC
Source organism: Mycoemilia scoparia (assembly GCA_027575805.1). Taxonomy (NCBI): domain Eukaryota; kingdom Fungi; phylum Kickxellomycota; class Kickxellomycetes; order Kickxellales; family Kickxellaceae; genus Mycoemilia; species Mycoemilia scoparia. Next base: position 89,341 of record JANBPU010000044.1, on the reverse strand, counting down.
AACTCGCTATCAGTATACTCATTAAATGGATCGAGGTTATCGCGAACAGATCCATTGAATTTACTTGCATTCTGGGGAATGATAGTGACTCTGGATCGAAGATCTTCTAGTCCAATTTTGCTAATATCAACTCCATCAATTATAATAGTTCCAGACTTGGGTTCAAGGAATCGCATCAGAGTCAGCGCCAGAGTTGATTTGCCAGCACCAGTTCTTCCAATGATACCTACTTTCTCGCCTCCCTTTATCTCGAAACTGATATTCTGAAGAGCCAGTGATGGTTCAACATGCTTTCCAAATTTTGCTGACTTATTTTTTAGAGTATCTTTGTTTGAAGAACAGGACAGCACCATTGATGCATATTTGTCATATGCAGCAGAAAGATTTTCAACCTTTATTGCTCCTGCTTCTGGCCAAGTTGGTCGTGGTCGATTAGATGGAATAATCGCAGGAGCCTCTTGCATGATGTTTAAGTAAACATTGGTCATTTCGAGGTCATGGCCATTTGCTTTTATTCTGGATAGCATATCCATAGCATCCGGGACTTTTCTTGGGAATGTCAGGGCTTGGTTGCGAATAAACCCAAGATTATCTGTTCCTCGTCTCTTCTTTCTTGACAAAGTATCAGTCTTTTCATCTAGCCGTGAATTTAAATCCTTTGAATAAAAATACGTGACAAACCCTCCAAAACTGCTTGCTGAAGTGTTCATACCAAGGATGAGGGTGATCAGAGACTCTGCAAATATGTTGGCAAGGGAGTAAAATATCATGTTTTTCTTCCTGTCTATGCTTTTAAAGCTGTTCGCCCTACATAACTTTTCCTGCTCATCAATCTTTTTTTCGAATTCTTTGAGTTTATATCCTGAAACACGAGCTAGTGACGTATCTTGCCAAAAGCATTGGTCTCTACTAATCTTTCTTTGCTTACTCCTCACTACACTCATCATATGCTGGCAGTGCTTGTCGCTATATTTTATATAGGAATAGATGAGAGCCGTAATAACAATGTAAACCAATGAATTTGGCGTGGTGATAATCATGAGTGCCATGATATAGGCCGTGTTTATGCTGAACTTCACCAATAATGACAATTCATTGACAAAATTTGTAAAGAGAACCTTTGGGAGCTCAAATATTCGACGATTTATATCGTGCTTCTTTTTCGTGTGGAAGAACTCTGGTGTGCTGTGAATTACCCGGGACACCATCTTTTCTTGAAGCACATCGGACTTTTTGCCTAACGCCAAGCGCTGTAGATAAATGTTGATCCTAGTGGACATGGCCGAAAGACCAGTCATAACACCCTGACCACAGATGAACATCATAGGGCCCATGTTTTTGAGCTTAGTGGTTCTACGCGAGAAGATACCAAGCCAGTAGATCTCGAACGAAATTAACACAGTATCGAACACTCGGACAAGAACGTTTTGAACAATAAGTGATAGCCCATCACATGTCATCACAAAGTTGTAAAGTTCTTTCAGAGTCTTGGATGTAGATTTTACTCCCTCTATAACAGTTTCGCTAAACGATCCGGCTACGATATTTCCCAACTGGTCTTTTTTGAGTTCTTCTTCTAGCTCATCCTCCTCAGCAAGGTCTGCTGCAACTGTCACGTCCCAGTCTATGTCCTTGATACCAAAATACCGAGTGCCAAATTTGCTTTCATAATAATCTGCTGCTGACAATACTGATCGGACAGGTCTGCTTTTCTCGTCTTCTGCACAACTTTCGCCTTGAAATTCCTCTGGTTTTCCTATCTTGACGATCCTTCCCTTATCCATGGATATCACCATGTGGGCCATATGTGCACAGATATCAAGGTTGTTTGTTGTCATGATGCGGGTTCTTCCTTTTGCAAGTGGTGATTCTGGGGATATGGCATTTTTCATTATATGTTTTGCCGTTATGGAATCAACAGCGGATATACAATCATCGATGACCAAGATAGACGTCTTTCGGTATAGGGCCCTTGCTAATGCCAGTCGTTGAGCCTGCCCGCCAGAGAGTTTTGCTCCGTGTTCACCTACAATAGTCAGGTCTCTGGATGCAAATTTGCGGATATCATGCACCAAATCACAAGCATCAATGGCTAGCTTGTATCGATCAGGATCCATGGGCTCATTAAACAGTATGTTTTCACGAATAGTTTTATTTAAAATGGTTGGATGCTGCGACAAGTACGCTACATCTTCGAGTTCAACAAATTCCATTGGACCTTTTTTATTGGAAACAAAAGGAAAGTGGACCTGTCCTTGTAATGCAAAGGCCTTTCCCAGCAATGCATCAAGTAACGTGGTCTTGCCACAGCCATTTGGCCCTGTGATGACTGTGAGTTTGTGGGGTGGAAACTCGACATTGATATCAGTCAGTTTGAAATGAGAAAGCACCCGGTTCTTATGTATCCTTTGCTTGAGCTCATCAAACTTTGGTCCAGATGTTAACAAAGAGCCATTGGAGTCTCGCGGCCACTGGTTAATCTCTGGGGTAAACATGTTGTAGCAAAGGCAGGCATTGCCGCTGAAACCGATTTTTTTAGTCACAAAAGTATTTGATTTCAACAGATCGGCAGTATATTTCTGCCTGAGCTGGCTTGTCAGGAATTCCATATGGCCCAATTTGATTAAAGAAATTCCAAAAAAGTTACTTTTGTCGTTGAGCTGCTTCAAAACATCGAGAGGTTTCTTTACAATTGTAATAAGCTGATATATTGTAAAGTAGTCAGATGTAGTTAATGGTGTGTCATTGAACATTGAGTGTGTTCCAAAGGTCATTCCCAGCGCAAAAAGATTGACTCCTTTACTCAAAATGCTTGGCCAGGTCTCTAGCCTATTTAAGATCCTCCTATTCATGGCCTCCGTTTCGACCTTTTTCCATAGTTTTATATACTTAGACCCCCATCCCAGAAGTTTGATGTCCTTTATCTTATATACCATGTTTTGTTGGATATTTTTGAGCCTGTTGTTGAGCTTGATTTGAATCTTGTCTTTGCGTTTATTTTTAGTGACCAGTTGTATGACCCTTCTTAAAAGCGGTTCGGTTGCGAAAATGAGAAAAGGAAAGACGATCGAGTTGCCAATAATTCGGTACAGAAGATAAAACCTGCCTCCAAGTGAAATCCAGCTTCGAACACAGCTTAAGTATGAATTATAGCTGCTGATGACAGCTCCAGATGTAATAAACTGGCCATGGGGATGGAGATATCTTGATTTGGGCTTTCCAGTTTCAACGCTGATTCTTGTGTCTTTGATCCTCATCATCATTCCTGCCCCTGCGTTCCAGAGCTCCTTTTCACAGTTAATTGCCTTGTCGATACTATTCATAACGCCGCTCATATACTTTCTGTTTCTCTCACTTACAATACGAAAAACCACACTGGAAATAAAGTGACAGTTGCCGGCCCATAGGATATTGCCAAACATGTTTTTAGTAGAGCTCAAGTCAGTGACAAAGAGGGAATCAAGAATGGCTTTATCAAAGTATAGTTTTACTGGATCAAGAACTGCCATCAAAAGCTCGTTTAGTGTATGTTTGAGAAGCTCGTAGCGAAATAGCCACAATATGTTAAACTGGAGGGACCACGGCGAAGAAAGCTTTTGAAATGCCTCGCAACATGCTTCCCAGCATTTAAATGTGTCCATGCTGCTTTCAACATCAGGGATGTCGTCTATTGTGGTCATCTTGGCTTTAATAGTTTGAGCCGAATAAAACAGCCACGCCCCAGTAAGTTTGGAAAATGGCGATGCTGCTTCATAGATCGATTTCAGGGTATCCCCGCGTGGTTTGGTCGATGTAAACCCACAAGCCAGCATAAAGCACAGTGTGAGAATTACATTTCTCCACTGAGATCTTAGAACTTCGGAAGTCCTTGCCTGATCATCGGCTGCAGCCTTGTTGGCTTCATGTGCCAGATAGAGCTGGTATTCAGCCTCGACAAATATGGCTACGCTGAAAGTTGTTAGGATATAATTGCACTGGATTTCCTTTTTAAGGCCCTTTGATTGAGAAGTAAATAAGCTGCTATTGCGGAACCAATATGACTCGACTAGAACAACAAGTATTATGCCCCACATGGTAGCAAAAGGCGACGCAGCCGCAGAGAGTTGGAATTCGCCTGTATCTTGATTCCAGCAGGCCTTTGAATGGACAAGGAACAGTGCCAAAGATAAACTGGATTTCAGAATTGCGATGATCCTTCTGTAATTGCCTTTTGTGAGATTGGGTTGAATATCAATAAAAGCCTCGCCATCATCACCATCGTCGTCATCATCGTCATCATAATCAGCTGCCATGGATTTCTCGACTGGATAGGCATAGTTGAACCAATGCTTAAGATTCACTTTGCCGGATAGGTAGTATATACCACGCCTCTTTTGGTTCAACCAAAAGCCAGTAGGTAGGTGCTGATGAAGAATATATCTTAGGGCGAGCGTGTATATAACGATAGTAAGCAAGCAATAGCTATACAATGAGAACCATTCAAACCATTTGTCAACCATATAAATATGTATTGATAAGAACTCATAACTAAAGGCATTCTACAAAACACTTACAATATCCTTCCAAAGTCAATAGATATAACCGGAAAATGATTGAAGATGCTTCCAAATCCATTGGAAGGCGATATCATTTTTTCAAGTGTAGTAAATACAATAGATTCTTGTAGAAAGAGAAAGTGCGTATCACTAAAAAAGAGAAAAGTGGTGATAATTGAAAAAGCATAAGACTTCAATGTTTTTAAAGCAGTTTGCTAGTCGCGAGTATGTACATTTATATATATCTGAGCCAAGCCGTATCATCGTGTGATTTAGGGATTGCTTGGATCGAACAACAGTTGAGTTAATTTCCCATATAAGACATAAAAAGACATCAGGCTTGTTCTCGGATCTGCAGAGAAGCTTCTTAAAACACGCACCACATATAAACTCGCCCTCACCCACAGATAGCCAATGCTTTTTAGATAATAATACTTGTATTATTTAATGCTCACTGTGGTAGAGTTCACACACTCTCAGCATAATATATTTCGTACCACACTAACATTGGCGGGGTATTTGGTGAAAATTTAAAACTGATCAAATGTCAGAATATCCTTTGAAGGTGTACCTGAAGAGTACCCTGGATAATACCCAATAATATGTCAAGCTCCAGCCAAAGTGTATGGGTTATTGGCTGACTTTCAGGGAATCAATGAGGGTACCAATCTGTTCCCAACCGATGAATAACTTGCCATATAGATCAACCCATAGACCCAATGCATTTCACATTACTTGTAATTAACTATCGATTGCGGCCATGGAGGTGCAATTAGAAAGCCTTACATTGTTTTCGATTTAACAAGCATTTGAAAAAAGACTCTGCTACGATCCAACGCTCCATTGCTCCAAAGAACTGGGAAACAAGCATATATTAAACTGTTACTCGGGATAAAAGTTTCTATATGCAGCTCACAGCTTGTTATTCAACCAAGAGTTATTTAGATCCTAAACCTGGGTTAACAAACTCGCTTACAAGCCAACTTGTGATATCCAAATTTACCCTTTTAAAAAGTAAATCTTTATAAACACCATTATTACGTCATTTATAATTAATGAAACTCTTTCCCCTAAACCCCAGTAGTAGTTGTAACAATGACGCCTGACCAAGAGATCGAGAATATGCACACATATGTACATCTCTCAAAATAGAAGAAGCGAGATTCAGTAGCAAAGTCCAAGGGATCTGTTTTGCGTTTAATATATATATATATATATATATTAATGCAAAGATTGGATAGATAGTCAGATTTCACAAGGCCTTCGGCAAAATGGGACCCCAGGAGTTGCATACAAAACGGTTGGCGATTGGGCCAAAATCTGATGAGGGCCCGCATTTCTGCCTACCAAACTCTTTAGCACTTGTGAATTTTCACCAGATAGACTAGCAGACAACGTCTTAATACTTCTCACGCTATGCTTAGTCTTTTCAGGAAATGAGTAGTATGCGTGGTTGCGGTCAGCTCCACACATTATTAAAAAGCCTCTTAGCAAAAACTACCTTTGTTTCTTCTAAATTGCGGTATGATAATTGTTACTTGATATCCGAACTAAGTAGAATTACTATCGGTATTATCATAATAATTTTGTCAATTGCGGTTTTCGGTTTGAGGCGCAATATTGTGAAAAGTCAGAAAGGATTTGAAGGCTCTCTATCAAAAGGGAACAGACAGATACCCCCATAAATTCCCTGAAAATCAGCCTACAAGTTATAATACACTTTAGCTAGAGTCTCAGTGATGATTGGCTTGTATCCAAGGGATTATACTAGTACCCTTTTAGAGGAGACTACTCTACCATATACAACTATTACCTAAACAAAATTCCTTGAGGCTATAACCTAAGCTTGGAAAAGCTACTAACTCAACAAAATGCATCATTACAAGCTTAGCAAGCACGAAGTGGTCAAACGACCCCATTAACACACAAATTAAATGCAAGAACCACAAATCAAACATTCTAACTCGCCCTTTGTTTTTATATACATGTGTGCCGATTTTGTGCACATTTCTTTAAAGCTAATCTATTTGTATGTTATGTATCAATGATGTGTCGAGGTTCTTAATTGACCACACTCTAACAATAATGAGATTGCTAAGATGATACTACGAATGGAACCAACAAAAAGAGAGAATGCAAATTGAAATACTTCCACATGTCCAAATATCTCAATATCTCTTTAGTCATCCATTTATTATCAAACAGGTGCTTTTAAAACTATTCGATCGTTACTATTTCACTATGGCAAGATTTCACTAGTGATAAAGCATGAAGTAGTTAAAGTTCACAAGGCTTTGTGCAAAACTAATCCCCAAGAGGTTGTATATAGGTTAGCTCATGATTGGGCTGTTATAAGCGATGCAACATTTATATGTAGGTAAGAACAAATATATATTTATCTATATTATTACACAGTGATTAAAAGGTAATAAGACTACTAAAGAATAGTTTCCATACACCCTTCATTTTCTTTATATAGGTGAACCCAAGCTATAAACTACTCTGCCATCTGGTAGTTGTTACTGCAGGGTCTATAGTTCGTTGGCTGCGATATCATACTTGGGGGTTCATCAAAATACCTGTAAAAAGGCTTCTCGAGCTTGCTATCTTAGAATAAGTAAAAATAACTGCTGTGTGGTAATGTTGGTATAAGTCATCTTTGATATGATACCACAACAGGGCCACAATCTGAGGGTCTATCTCTGTCTAGCACAGATACGATCACTAGTATAATCTGGCCATATAATCATATATTCTGCCCTTTCCAAACTTATTCGCATTTATTCTGAATAAACCTTTGCCATTTTCAACCATTGTTATTTGTTTCCACTTGTTTTAAGAAATACCAATAATCCCAAAGTAAGCCTTCTTTAGTTTAACAACTTCCCCTAGTAGCTCAAAGTTGTTCCAAACGATCATGGCTTGGCCATAGTAATATTTTGCAAGACCATGCCAAATGAGTAAATGTCTAACCCAACGTTTAGCTTGTTAATATGCATTCAAACCTAATTAGTATCTGTAACTACAACAGACTGCAAAAGTACAAGAATGGGTACATGACGAAAGTAGACAACAATGTTTAAGGCTTAGTTATGTAGTATAGCAAAGTAGGCAACTTCATTCTTATATTTGTTATTTAAGATTATTGTGGGGGGCACTTTGCTTTCTAATACTCTTTTATATCATTCTATTGATTCCAAATCCTGACATATAATTTAGAATCTCATTTCCTAAAGCTTTGCAGGCCTCTTAAGGCTATAGTTCTGTTTTTTTTCTCAATTAAAATTGGAAATTCTGCCCTGATTCTATAACCAAAAATACATTAAAGATAATTTTCTATAACATAGAAAAATGCTTGCATCATTAGGCCATGGATCAAGGAGTATTTTGTTTACCAATTTTCAAATGCTGGGTATTGCAATTCTATGTAGTGCCACCACAGTTTTTTAAAGAACATGATTATAGCTAAAAATATGGAAATTTTTACATTTTTTGTATATCAAAAGGCTTGATTATGTTTAAATTTGGGAATTTTGGCTTATGATTGGCTGCTGTTACTACATCTATACCATGGCTTTTTACCAAAAATTATTGCAGCACATATAAAAATTGTAAAAGTTTAATCTTTTCATACATCAAAAGGCTTGATTATGTTGAAATTTGGCAGTTTGGCTTATGATTGGCTATCTCTGCATTGTATGACCCCTCTCCTTTTACTCCTGCCTTTGTGAATAATGCCATTATACATGTATGATTAAACATCTAAAGGCAGTGATTATATTCTCCCACATATCTCATCATATATACATAATAGGCTCCTGTTTTTTTAGAAATTATAAAGCAGCACAATATTTTACCAAATGGGTATAAATAGGGAGCCTCCAGGGCATGTTGGAATATGTTTTTATTATCCCTGACACATTCACCTATTCACCCCAACATCAAAATGAAAATCTTTCAACTTCTTTGGTTCTTCTCTCCCCTTCTATTTCTTTTCTTTGCCCAACATGCTTCAGGCAAACAAGCACCAGGATTAGCTTATATTGCTCATTCTCCTGTTGACCCAAAGCCAGATTATGTCAGTCCTCCTGCATTGGATGTTGACTCATATTCAGGTTGTGTCAGCCCTTCTGTATTGACTGATGGAAAAAATTGTGATAACCACAATCTTCACAGTGATGTGAATGGTAACCATCTAAATAAACGGAAGAGTAGTAGCAATGGTTCAGGTAAAGATTCAGGCAAAGATAAGGGCAAAGATAAGGGCAAAAATAGGGGCAGATATAGGGATGGAGTATGGTGTGATGAATGTTATGAATGTGATGAATGTGATGATGAATCCTCAGGCATTCTAATCTCATACAGTATCAAAGTATTAATAGCAGGACAACTGGTGTTGGTCTTTGTCATTGAATTGTTATAATATAGCCAATATGGCTCACTAAAAACAATTTAAGATAATACCAAATTGCCCAGCTTGGTTCCTAACCAATACAATTCTGAATGATTTGATCCAGTTGTTTCTAAATCAAACAGAATCAAGATTTAGTATTCCAATATTTTTTATAACATTTTTTATCTTTTTTATCTTTATTGAATCATATGGGCAATAATTTTTGAAGGGTAAATTTTGGTGACCAGTAATTATAAAGGCAATCACTGCCAAGTGGATGTCCAGTTTTACTAGTAAACTTTTACCCTTCAAAAATTATGATCCATATGTTCATTTACACAAATAAAGCTGTGTTAAAAAGATTTGGAGATATATATAATAAGGGACAAAAATACCTAGATGTTTTATACAGCTGGCCTTAAAGTTTAAAAATATGTTATATAGAAGAGCTACAAAGGCTTAAGAGGGCTATAGGTATATAACAGGCCAGGGTAGTTCAGAATAAATGCAGCCTAACAGGAAGTTGTAAGAAAAGTTTTATAAGAGGATTTAGAACTCATAGTAATAGTTTTGAATGAGAAAGTATAATTCTAAACAGGTAAGGAATATTCAGAATGATATTGAATAAATATTAAGAGAAAATGTTAAGGGAAGATTTACATTATAGATATAAGTTTGTAAACAATAATTTTACTCTGTTAAATGCTTTCAACTATAACTTTATTTTAATAAATAAATGTATGATTATATAAAGGTTAATGAGAGATAGCTCTCAAAATAAACTATGAAAATAATAATATAAAAAGTAATAATAATAAAGTTATGATTCTAAGTGATTCTGAATCACCTTGATCTATTAGGATCAATTGTGGTTTATATCAAAAGAGAGTGGCTCATTCAGAACTATTCTGAATGGTTCTGAACTGTCATATGTAGGTCTGAACAATTCATGGCCTAATACCTTTACTTACTCATTCAGAGTCATCCTATATTATTCCTTTTACTTCTATTAATCTTGCACCCTTGTACTTTCATTCCCTCTTATTCTAAATGGGTCTTAATTATTCTAAACTGGGTTTTTTAGTACCAACTTTCCTTATATTTAAGGTTCTTTCCAAATAACCCTCACCTGTCACTGTAAATTATAAGGTGGAGTTACAAAGTTGTTTAGAGATACTCTATCTCTCAGGTTTTTGCCAACCATTTAAATATCAGCTCTTTTTTTCAAAACAATGATGATTCTATTCAAATGACTAAATGATCAGAAAATTGGTATCAGAAATGTGATGGTCTAGAAGTTTGTACCAAATTTTAAAGACAACAACAACAACAGCAATAGCAGCAGCAGCACCAGTGGTAACACCACAGGCAATTAGTTACATACACATACTGGTTGTTATTACCAAGACTTTTATATATCACAATTTAAATGGTTAAATATATATATATTATTTTACATTGGCAATCAAAAAACAAACAAATACAAGAATCAAAATATAAAAAATCTTTTTTCATTTTATCTTTATCTCAAAATAAAGGCCATGTGAATTTATATATCATGTATATATATATATGGTATCCACACAAACACAGTGAAGACAGTGTTTTTTCTTCAGGCTGTTCTCTAGAAACAATGACGATCTATGTGAATAGTTGTTTATAAAATTCGGCATCGTCAAATTCCTCAGTAAATTCTTCTTTTTTATTGTCATCGTGATCTTTTTTGGTAGAAGTCGTCGACGTACTGGTGGCTCCACTATCATTGTGAGTAGATAACAATGATGATGACGACGGATTTGTTGTGACGGTGGTATTGAAATCTGCCAAATCACTGATATCAAATTCTCTCGATCCTTTGAAAAGCTCATCAAGGGAATTCTTATCATTACTGGTAATAGCTGCGGCTGCAGTTGTTGTTGTAGCAGCAGCAGCAACGTTGTCCACACAGTCACCATCATCATTTTCGTTATGGTTTTTAAGGCCAGGCGTCGCAGAGTTGACCTTTACTGCCGGCGTCGAGAATATATGTGAAAAATCGACCATATCTGAAGTCAAGGCACTATTTGGTTGGGAATCGTCTACATATAATGTAAGAGGGCCTGATGTGTTAGCAATCTGATATTAGAGTATACATGTATATATCAATTTGGATATGATAATATTTCTCCAAGAGTTGTCCTTTGTGGCACAGAGTAAAGCTTACTCCAAACCAAGTCAAAGGCCGTGCACCAGGATTTTCATCCATACAAGTCCATATATTTCTATGAGCACGCATACACACATATATTATCTAGAGTGACAATATATGGAAGAAGTCTAGCATCTATGCCCAATGCTGTGATGCGTATGTGTATACTATATGCGTGCTCATGAAATTGGGATTTTATAAATGAAAACGTCATTCCTCAACTTGATCATCCATCGCATTATTACTCTTACACATTTACATCATCCCCTTCCCTCTCCACATTCTTCCTCCTCCACTTCCTTCCATACAATAGATAACTTCGCCAATAACAATAATAATCTATCTTGTACAAGTACCTTTAGATTCCGTAATACTGGTCATGATGAGCTCTTGGTCCCCTACACCTTTCTGTTCCGCACTACCCATAGACTTGGTCAAACAGTCAAATATGGAGTCTCGGACAAGTTGATCTAAACCGGATGAAGACTCGGCCTCTGTGACCGCCATGACAGAATCGGCATCGATGTTCTTCAATGGCGATGATTTGGTCGTTGACTTGAAGATATCTTCCAGTAACTTATTTGTATCATACGTAGTAGTATCATCATTCTGGCCACAATTCCCCCCAGCTGATGATGTTGGCATTTGTGGAGCAGTGGTACCACCACCGTCATGGTTGGTAGTAACTGCGGCTAGTTCGCCAAGCGATGATAGGTCTATCCATGAAGTAGATGATGTGATGGCTGTGGCTAAACTGCTGCTGATGCTCTTGTGAGACCCATCTCCGTAACATCCACTGTCGTGCCTTGGCCTTTTAGAAGCATTCCCATTTACTCCATACTCTTGGTCTCCAAATCCAATATCAAATGACAACGACCGTAGAATATCGAATTGAGACTCATCGTATTCATCTTCACCGCCTTGGTTGTTATTGCCGCTGCTGCTGTTGTTGTTATTATTATTATCGTTAGGTTTTTCCGAAGGCATCTCATTGATATGGTGATAGTTTAATGGCGAAACAGAGGACCTTTCGTCTGACGACGACGTGCTGGATGATGTAAAAGATCCTGGTACTGTCTGTGGTTGTGCATTTTTATGCATTCCTTTATTAGCACTGCTGCTGCTGTTGTTGCTGCTACCACTTGAAGAGGTACTGGCAGTGGTAATATTAGAAGCAGCAATGTTGCTGTTGCTGTCAGACACTTTATTCTCGCTGTTAGAAACAAAGCTTCCACTGATCGAGCCATATTTTCTCTTCAGCGCGATATTTTTATTAATATCATCTCCACTTCTTATCATCGTGTCTCGCCGTAAACCAATATTACTGGCCCTTCTTTGCATCCTTTGGGCACCTGCAACAGACGACATATTCATCATTCCACCTCCATTCTCTTTATCACCAAAACGACCTTCCACACCGCCCTTTTTCTTTTTGAGCTGCTGCTTAAGCGTGGCAGACTTATCATCTCGCTTGAAATATTTTTCTATGCTGGGCGCATTGAAGGGGAAAGCGCAGTCAAGGTTTGGACACATTGTGAATTTACAATTCAAGTCAATCTCGTAATCAATCATCTCTTCACAGCAACTTGGACAACCTGGCTCATTCTTTGTAGCACCCTTTTCAGGTAAATTCGGACGTTCTGTGTCTTCTGTCGAGTTTGTGGTTGTTTTGCTATTCTTATTATCATTATTGTTTTCCCTGGTGGACCCGGCCTTTTTGAAATTTCGGGTTTCCATTGGATGAGAATTAACACCAGCAACAGAGGTTTTTGAAAGTAGTAGTGGTGGTAGTGGTGCTGTCGTTGTCGATGCCTTGGTAACCGCCATTTTCATGTACATATATGTGCGTGTATACTTGTTGTTTATACCAGCCTTATTTAGAGAAGAAAAAGAAAAAAATAATAATAACAACAAAGCAAAATACTGCTCAATCTTGGCGTAGACTCACACATACACACAAACAAGATATACCTTAATGTCAGCAAAGTGGAAGAGATTTGCTAGGGGGTAACTCATTTTTTCTTAATCACAGCTGATTATTGATAATCATAATGACTCAGAATTTACGTGTACGAATCAGGTTCTGCCACAAGCCTGCCTAAAATAATGCACATTCCGCTTACCCATAATAATGTCTTTTTTGTGGCTACAAATGGAAATTTATACTGTCATTCCATACACATATACAAAGTATTTGTCCAAAAGATACGTGTGTGTATCTTATGGAACATTACTTAGTCGGCATCTGAAAATTAGTCCATGATGTAGCTTCAGAACTCAAATTCCAACTTACTGGACTATCATCGCTGAATGGACCTCTGTTATATATAAAAGAAAAGCCCCATATTGCTTAGTGTGAAAGCATTTGAAGGCCCCAACTTTTTCAGATAAAAGGAAGCCAAAATCGACAACATCTGCACAACAATCAGAAATGTTCATTGTGTGATTTGAAACCCTTGTGTACCCTTGTTTGGAACTTTTCCCAAGCCAGTCGATTATAGCTTCATTATCCCAAAACAGATCTTTGAAAAAGTGTATAAATATATCACATGCGCCTCTGCACCTTGCTTGTTTAACAACTACTACTAATACAGACACACCATCCCTGACGGACTTTCCGATTACAGTTATGGGTAAATCTCAATTAAAGCGAGAAGATCTGTGCGTGTTGTATTTGAGAGAAAATTTATAGTTGTTCATGGCCATGGTGATGGAGAATTTGACCGCACTTGATTGACTGTGATTGTGATTGTGTTATATCCCATAAAATCTTTGACAGATACAGAAAATAGCCGTAGTAATTAATATCTGAGATTATCGCTATTATTATTTTTTGTTATTATATTTTTGTCTATTTTTCCTTTACTTTATTTATATTCTTGTTAATATTTTTCTATACTTATCTATCTATCTATCAATCAATCATTTGATTTACTCTATATTCATATACACACCATAGATAATATAAAACAGTATACACCAAAATAGAATAGTTAGCTGAACAACTATAATAATCAGACAGAGAGATCAATCATCATCGCCACCAAAAATGTCGGAAGAAGGACTTATAACTACTGAACCTTTGGTAATAAAGGACAGAAACAAACAAGAACTGAGTCTACATCAATGCTTAATTGTAAGTACGCATGCATACTAGCCACAAACAAACAAATATTTATATATATGCTGAAACTTTCAGCCATTTCTATTTCTACTGATCAATCAAAAACCTAAATGTAGGCTGGCGGTATGGCAGGGACGGCAGTTGATACAGCACTATTTCCATTAGACACTATAAAAACCAGACTTCAATCTAAAGCCGGATTTCGGGCTAGTGGTGGATTCAAAGGCGTATATTCAGGACTTTCATCAGCAATTATCGGATCAGCACCATCATGTAAGTAAGCCACTCATAAGAACGTGATGATATATATGTCACAAAATATACAACAAGTTTTGTATTAACCAAACCACTCACTCATTTACCATAACCACAATTATTGTAGCTGCTATATTCTTTGTCTGCTACGAAAACGTAAAATTTGCTCTTTCACAAAACAAGAACATATCCGAAAATTACTCTCCATTTATCCATATGGTCGCCGCATCATGTGGTGAAGTTGGTGCATGTTTGGTTAGAGTTCCCACGGAAGTCGTCAAACAAAGATTACAAGCCAAACATTACAATTCCCTGTACCTAGCCCTGACGAACATTTACAAAACTGAAGGCCTAATGGGATTTTATCGTGGTTATTTGTCAACTGTTGTTCGCGAAATCCCATTTACGTGTATTCAATTTCCTGTGTATGAATTTCTTAAAAAGAGATACTCGCAGTATAAGAAACAGGAGTCCATTTTGCCATGGGAAGCAGCTGTTGCTGGGTCAATAGCTGGTGGTTTGTCGGCGGCTGTTACTACACCTTTGGATGTTGTAAAAACTAGACTAATGTTGTCTTCAAAAGTAGAAGCAACAGTTGGAGTTAGTGGATGCAATGGAGGTGGCGGGAGTGCTAATTATGCTGGGGTTTTGCCTACTATCAAACGAATTGCTAAAGAAGAAGGTGTCTCTGCTCTATTTAAAGGTGTTGTGCCTAGAACTATTTGGATTAGTATTGGTGGTTGTATATTTTTGGGCGCTTATGAAAAAGCAAAATCAATGTTTATTGATGACCAAAAGCATTGATTGATTTTATCCCAATATCTTATTGATAACAGTTGCCGCTTCATTATTTCTTTTTATTTGTCTTGTTTTTTTATATGATCAAGTTTCATATCGTCTTGGCCAAAATGGGTTCTCAGGAATTGCACATAGAACGGCTCATGATTGGGCCACAATCTGAGGGTCTATCTCTGTCTAGCACAGATACGATCACTAGTATAATCTGGCCATATAATCATATATTCTGCCCTTTCCAAACTTATTCGCATTTATTCTGAATAAACCTTTGCCATTTTCAACCATTGTTATTTGTTTCCACTTGTTTTAAGAAATACCAATAATCCCAAAGTAAGCCCTCTTTAGTTTAACAACTTCCCCTAGTAGCTCAAAGTTGTTCCAAACGATCATGGCTTGGCAATAGTAATATTTTGCAAGACCATGCCAAATGAGTAAATGTCTAACCCAACGTTTAGCTTGTTAATATGCATTCAAACCTAATTAGTATCTGTAACTACAACAGACTGCAAAAGTACAAGAATGGGTACATGACGAAAGTAGACAACAATGTTTAAGGCTTAGTTATGTAGTATAGCAAAGTAGGCAACTTCATTCTTATATTTGTTATTTAAGATTATTGTGGGGGGCACTTTGCTTTCTAATACTCTTTTATATCATTCTATTGATTCCAAATCCTGACATATAATTTAGAATCTCATTTCCTAAAGCTTTGCAGGCCTCTTAAGGCTATAGTTCTGTTTTTTTTCTCAATTAAAATTGGAAATTCTGCCCTGATTCTATAACCAAAAATACATTAAAGATCATTTTTTATAACATAGAAAAATGCATGCATCATTAGGCCATGGATCAAGGAGTATTTTGTTTACCAATTTTCAAATGCTGGGTATTGCAATGCTATGTGGTGCCACCACAGTTTTTTAAAGAACATGATTATAGCTATAAATATGAAATTTTTTACATTTTTTGTATATCAAAAGGCTTGATTATGTTGAAATTTGGCAGTTTGGCTTATGATTGGCTATCTCTGCATTGTATGACCCCTCTCCTTTTACTCCTGCCTTTGTGAATAATGCCATTATACATGTATGATTAAACATCTAAAGGCAGTAATTATATTCTCCCACATACCTCTTCATATATACATAATAGGCTCCTGTTTTTTTAGAAATTATAAAGCAGCACAATATTTTACCAAATGGGTATAAATAGGGAGCCTCCAGGGCATGTTGGAATATGTTTTTATTATCCCTGACACATTCACCTATTCACCCCAACATCAAAATGAAAATCTTTCAACTTCTTTGGTTCTTCTCTCCCCTTCTATTTCTTTTCTTTGCCCAGCATGCTTCAGGCAGACCAACACCAGAATCCACTTCCATTACTCATTCTCCTGTTAACCTAAAGTCAGATTGTGTCAGCCATTCTGTATTGACTGATGGAAAAAATTGTGATAACCACAATCTTCACAGCAATGTTAATGGTAACCATCTATTTAAACGAAAGGGTGCTGGTAGAGGAGGTGGTGGCAAAAGTAAGTCTAACAGTAGTTCTCAATCTTCAAAGACTTTAAAGTTGATCAGTATCAAAGTATTGATAGCAGGACCACTGGTGTTGGTCTTTGTCATTGAATTGTTATAATATAGCCAATATGGCTCACCAAAAATGATTTAGGATAACACTGAATTACTCAGGTTGGCTCCTAACCAATACAATTCTGAATGATTTGATCCAGTTAGCTCTAAATCAAACAGAATCAAGGTTTAGTATCCTAATTTTATTTTATAAATTTTTTATTAGTTATTTAAGAACATTTTTTATCTTTATTAAATCATATGCTTATTTACCCAAATGGAAATGTGTGTAAAATGCACTGATACTTTCGTTGTAATGCATCAAGAATAATTGATATGGCCAGCATCATCATCATAAGGCTGGTTTGCTTACCAAATAAATACACAAGCATAGGCTTGCCGATTATGTTGTACTTTCATAGCTTCTTTGAAATTTCAAAGCCCTTTAACAACAAAGAATGCAGTTATATTCTTTCATTGTTAAAGAAAATCTGACGACACGAGCCGTCACAAACCATTTTTGGTTTTCCTAATTTGATTTAAACAAAAGGTCGTTCTTTTGATATTTACTATACTATATCCTGTTAAAAACTAGGATAAAAAGAGATGATAAATACGGTGATATCATGATGGGGTCACATCATTGGCATGAAAATACTCCTGAAGGTTAACCACCACACGTTATGACTAACACAAAAACTAAATAAAAAGAAGAGGGGCAGAATAGTTTTTCTTTGTGACAACTTCTTTCGGCATTTTTAAGCAAAGAAGCAAGAACCTGGTTAATCACCGAATAACCAACTACCCAAATATATATATATATATATATATTTACACACAAACACATGGATGACGAAAACTCTTTAAATCAAATGCACATCAAAGAATAACCAAACCAGCTCAACAAATTCAAAGCTTGTTAAATGTACAATACAGCACTTGGTCTTTGAAAGTTTTTATTGGAAAGTAAATATTTATATAATTGTACATGTTATAAAGAATGACTAGTAAAGACTGTTATGCGTACACAAAGATATACAAGCACCCTTGCCAATTTTTATGTCTATGATTGGTTATTTGTAATATCCTACCACCGTGAAACTGTTTTATTTATTATTACCCATTGTATCTGTAGCCATTATAGCTCTTATTTCTGTTTCTAATTTGTGGTTCAAAGTTAATAACAATAGTTTCTGTTATATTATCTTAACATGATAATCCCCTACCTCATCTCATTCTCAATACAAATCCAAAAAGCTTTTCTTTATAGCTACAAGAAAACAAGGGACCCAAACTTTTTCATATTTTTTTAAAACTGTTGGTGTTGTTGTCTATTTATGTAACCTCTTTTTTCTTGCAGCAAGTTTGCTTACTATACACACAAGCACATGTATATATATATACACTTGACCCCATTTTCTTTGTTTACTAAAGACATGTACCATTAACAACAACAAAATTTATTACGCAATCGCATGAAGATCTAACAGATATATGGTGAAAGTTCACAAGGCTTCATGTAAAATGGGCCCTTGGGAGTTTGCATATTGAAAGGGGGAGCGAGAAAGAAAGAGAAAAAGATAGAGGGATACAAAAACATTATCAAGTTTCAAGCTTCATCTTCAACTTTCCAATTTCTTTACCATTTTATATATTTATATTGTCAAAAACATATTTATATAATACACCGCACTCACATCATATGAATGGTAATATAAAAATCAATACTGTCAATTTACTTTACTACTACTACTACTACTACCATTATTATTATTATTATTATTATCGGTTTAGATATTCATAAATAAATAAGTAAATAATAAGGCTGGATTCACGTGATTAATCACTAAAGCATAATAAATCTACACACACACACACTGGTTCAGCGAGTCTCTCTCTTTGTTGATGATTATGAAAGAAATTAAAATGTAAACACACATTGTGTTAATGATTATATAATATTACTACCAATCTTAGGTATACAGTCATACCTACTCATCATTATTCTTGTTATAATTTTTTCCAATAAATTTTTTATTTAAAAAGATAAAAAGCAATGAAATAATAATAATAATAATAATAAGCAAATTCCAAATGAAAATGAAAATGAAAAAAACTAGAAAGGCAAGAAAATAAACATCATGAGATACTATTACTATGATTAATAATACTAGTAGCAACAATAATAATGATGATGATAATGAAAATATTATAATACTGCCAAGATATATATATATATATATGTGTGTGTGTATATATATTTATGGAGAATTGAGATTTTTGATATCTGATATATGTAATGTATTTTGGTAGTATGATAATAAATGTACCAAAAGAAAGTGTTTGTGAGTGAATGAGTGAGAGTGAGAGGAGAGGGATGGATATAAGCATGTGATTAACATAATAAAAAGTTTATAGAACCACGGGGTTTAGATGATGATGATGATGATGATGATGATGAGTTTGAGTCTTTGTTTTCAAAATCTGCTCCTCCGCCTCCACCACCTCCTACTGATGGTGGTCCGCCTGTTAGAGAAGGTGATATTGTTGCTGGTGGTGGTGGTGGTGGTGGTTTGGATTCAATTGGACTTGACGAAGAAACTTCAACATCCATTTCACCTTCTTCATTATTATTGTTGTTTAAATTAGATTGGTGTAAGTGATTGGAAGAGCTGCTGCTGCTGCTACTATTACTACTAACATTATGTGGTGTTGTATGTGGTATTGATGATGATGTTGTGGGCAATGCTGATGATGCAGATGATGTCAATGCTGAATGGGATATTGTTACTGTTCCTACTACTGTGTTGGCTGAAATAGTAGTGGGTAAAGAATGGGTTTGTGATAATGGTGGTGGTGGTGGTGGTGATGGCCTAGAAGAAGACCTACCATCATTGACACTACTACTACCACTACTACTGGGAGTATTGGTTGCGGATGGTGTCTTTGGAGGAGCAAGAGGTGAGAGTTGAGGTGGAAGATATCGATAAGGGCTATGTCTTCGACTCGAAGAAGCCCCATTAGTATTATTTGAAGGCTCATAGTCATTATTGTTGTGATGATAGTTATAGGATCGACTAACATGGACTGATGAACTACTACCATAAGGACGATTCTGTTGTTGATAATTGTGGTGGTGGCGTTGTTGTTTGAAACTATAATTTTGATCACAATTTGGTAAAGTTGCAGCAGCAGCAGCAGTAGCACTGGAAGGAACTCTCACATCCACTCCTCCAGTATTATAATTCCTCTGCTGCTGCTGCTGTTTCATCAACAATTTATTTTGTTCAATCCTATTTTTTTCTTCCTGATACTCCTGTTTCAGCCGCTCCTTGACTTCCGGACTTTCATTCCTCCACATTTCGGATATAATCCTTGAGATCCGAGTTTGAGACAATTTGGAGTTTTCTTTTC
Source organism: Mycoemilia scoparia (assembly GCA_027575805.1). NCBI lineage: Eukaryota > Fungi > Kickxellomycota > Kickxellomycetes > Kickxellales > Kickxellaceae > Mycoemilia > Mycoemilia scoparia. The sequence goes on along the minus strand of JANBPU010000044.1, from coordinate 69,063 downwards.
GTAGCTGGGCCATCTTTTCGTTGCGATATCTAATAAATGTATTTGTGGGTCTAGTTGCCATTGCGGGGAGTTGCGTTGAACCATCGCCAGATACACCTGCGGCGGCAGCAGCAGCAACAGCAGTGTCAGATTGACGACGTCGACTACCAGAAGAAGATGCATTCTTTCTGATTGATCTTCCACCACCACCACCACCACCACCACCACCATTACCATTACCATTACCATATCTGGAAGACGCTGATGATATTGAGGAATAAGCCCCACCGTATCCCCCACCACCATTCGGGTTAAAATTGGTAGTAGAAGCAGCAGTATTGGTATTGTTCGAGTTAGACTCAAACATCATTTCACGACGCTTATGTTCCTCAAATTTGTTCTTTTCATCCATCTGGAGATTTCGATAATACTCTTTGATATGTAGGGACTCGGTTTTCCACAAATCGCCAACCATCCGTGACACTTCGGACTGGTTGAGGTGGGGCTGGGCTTCGGTGATTTCTCGGGCCTTGTCGCGGCGATAGAGAATGAAGCTGTTGGGTGGACGAGATTGGGTGGGACCGATTGTTAGGGGGTTGCGAATACTGGGTCTGTTCATCAGCGGTGTGGTTGTAAGATTGTTATGCCTGACATCACCACTACTACTGCTACTACTGGTAAAGTTAGGCTCATCGCCGTACTGAGGTGGTTGATACTGTTGAGTCGGTGGTGGAGATTTTCTGTAGTTATTATTGCCACTGCTGGTAGGTGGAGAATAGGTGCCATGAGGAGGAGGAGGAGGAGGAGGAGGGAGATGATGCCCAGGACCTCCCCTTGATACAGCATGATGGTTATGGCTATGGTGGTAACTGGATCGATGATGCTGATGACCATGCCCAGCACTACCATATTGACTAGAAAACCGGGGCACATCATTGATTGCTGGACCACCAGGACTGAGATAAACCGTAGGCTCAGATCCACTATGGTGAGAACGCTGCTGCTGTTGATGATGATGATTATTATTATGTGGCAGTGGTGGTGGTGGTGGAGGTCCGTAATGAAAATATTTCTCATGAGGATGATACTCATTCCCAATAGCCGAATCGCCACCATCACGATGAGAAGGATGATGATGATGATGATGCTTTACGGGCCCAATAGGACCTGGAGATGGCGGTGGGGGACGAACATGTGACAAAGTAGTAGGTGGTGGAGGTCCGTGCGAATAATGTGGGGGATGGGGACGCTGCTGCTGCTGCTGCTGTTGGTCATACTGACGATGATGATTCTGTTGATGGGGTGGAGAATGACTACTGTTATGGTAATTGGAATGTGAATATGAATGTTGTTCGGGATACTTTTGCTGGCTGCTGATGTTGTTTTGATATCGGCCGCCAACATTAGTATCAACATAGCCGCTAGCAGTATTGTTCTGGTAACAAGGGCTGGTGGTGGTTGGCCTTGAGGTGGCAGAAGGCTGCTGTTGATGTATTAAATTTGATCGAGAAGGAGAACGCGGTGTATCAGCCGTCGATATGTATGATTCGCTTACTGGCATTGAGTATGATAACGACGATATTGGCGGAAGGCTGTGTTGCTGGCTATGGGCAGCAACTGATGGAGCGGTGCCAACTGTGGCTCCACCAGCTGGTGAGGAGACAGGGTTTGTAGCAGAATAGCTCATAATAAATGTATATTATACTATACGGCCTTCTATCTTTTTTGTAACGTTGTTGTTGTTGCTGCTGATGATGATGATGATGATGATATCAATAGGAGGATCGTTAAGGCTTTGTAATAACACACCATAACAGATATACGCGCTAATTCACGACAAAGTAGCCACAAACCAAGTCAGTCTACTCAGCAGGGATGATGACTACTACTAATCCGTATGTACCGTCTCGGTATATGCTTTTACTATAACACACACAGGAGTGAAAAGGAGAAACAGCCAAGCAGGCAAGTAAAAACAAAAACAAGGATGTTGTGGGCGTGTGTGGTACTTCTGAAGAACAAGAACGACAACAAAGGGGATAATATAAAGTTAGAGGGAAAAGGGGGTGAGTAAAACAAATACACGATTTTTGGAAATTGACAAATATATATTATATTTTTGTGTATATGTAAGTGGGCATGTAGAACGAGAGAGAGAGAGGTTTGATGTAAAATGAAAATAAAGACAAAGAGATGTATGACCAGACTATTGGACTTTTATATAAGTAGGCATGCCGACAGCCAGTAGCCAGACAGGTATCTAAAAGAGAACCGAAGAGCGAGCGAGCCAGTGACACACACACAGAGAGAGAGAGGGAGGGAGAAGAGGAGCATCAGTAATAGAAATAGATGTATAGAGCAATAGAAGTGCTCGCAGAGCTAACAATAGTAGGGGCCGCAAAAAAGTAGTGGTGGGGGTGGGGGGACCGGAAGGGGTGGCAAATTTTCCAGGGCAGTAACAACGTGTCAGGGTCAAAAAGACCAGGAGGAAAGGCGAGGGGGTGGTTGTGGGTTAAAGAACCAAGCATAGCACTGCCACAACAACAACAACAATGACAAATGAAGATACATGCACATCAAAGGTCGCAAAGATGATGAACGGCATCAGCATATCTGTGTGGGTATGTATCACCGCCAGTGGTGGCAGCAGAACAGTAATAATATAAAAATAAAGCCAGGTGCCCGGCAGTGTGTGCGTGTGTGTTAAGTAAGAGAGCAACGATGGCGATGCCTATGACTATGGACAGCAGCACTATGGTGATGGCGGTTGTGGTCAAAGGAAGGCTCATCAAAATGGAGCAATGAGAGTGGGAATCGGTGTGTAATTGGGCGTCATCGTCAAGCTCACGCAGCATTACACATTACAATTATCATTGGTGAATGAAAAAAGCCTGCTACAGCTGCAGCATACAAGAGAGCAAATATAGAATGTATGCGCATAGTGCTATTGAATCGATTACAAAGAGGCCAGCTGACCAGGTGTGTGAATAAGCAAGCGCGATGGGGGTGTCAAATTAATACATCGACAACTATGCACAACTGCTATTAGGTTGAAGCGATCGGGAGGGAGCGAGGGGGGTAACGCCGGGTGATTTGGCCTGAGTGGTGGGTGGCTGTGTGGATGTAAAATGGGCGATCAGATTCACAAAAGGCTAGAAAGCAACCGGCATTGCCAGCAGCAAGGCGAGTATAGGTGTCAAGCCTAGAAATGGGCTGCTAGCGATGCTGCCGTTTGCCTTGCACCAATTGTCCCGCACAGAGTGGATGTGCTGATGTATAATAACATTGCCGCTATTATTAATGACGAGAAAGATGGGATGGTTTGAATTTAGCACACTTTTGCTTGAATCTATCTATATCCACGCACAGTCATGGTCATGGCAACCAAGATAAAGTGCATGTGCACATAGAGATATACAATGTCCCCTAGTGTGCGGTGCCGATGAGGGGTGAGAGGCAGTATCGGTGGTGGTGGTAGTAGCAACGCAGTTGGAATAAAAGAACCCAAAGACATCGCACAGCTCTGCCCGCTGCTATGGTAGTAATTGGTGGCTATTCTATGTTGTGGACAAAGTCTCAAAGAGACATTCAAAGAGAAAATGCGTGTGTGTGTGTATGTATGTACAGATAAGCATACCACAGTATTCACACACATTTGCTTTGCAGACCAGCAAATGCATCGGCACTGGGCACAGCTAGCCAACTGGGCAGCTGGCCTAGAAGAAGAAGATGTGTCGGTCTTCTCTCCTTTGCATAGAATGAATAAAGGAAAGGAATATCAGATGGAATGGCAAAAAACTCACACGCCCCCATTGAAGGAGGAATGTTGGCATCTTGTTTTTTGTTTCGAGATGCAAAGGGCCAGGATCTGAGCCGGCTCTGCGTCTCTCCACCGTCAGTATAACGTAAAATGCTGTGGTTGTTGGGATAAAAACACCATTGTCAATATCCACCCTTCATGCTGTGGAGTGTACGCGTTGTTGTTGCTGTGCCAATTGCTTGAATCCCCATTGTCATGGCAATTCAGCACATCCATCCACACACACACACACGCAACACAAGGAAGATAAGGAAAGCGTCCCTGTAACAAAATTGGCCTTTAAAGTGGGCTGTGGTGTCTGTTCTATTGGGAATGCAAGCGTTTTGATTGATGGATTGTCTCGGACTCCCTGCTGCCCATTCACCGACATACAATACTCAATCTCAGCGGTTTGACTCTCCGTGGCTTTTGGCCTCATGGCATTGGGACAACCATGATGGCGCGCTGAGGGGACTGCTACTGCCCGCCTTGACATCTCATCACCATAGATCAGATCTCAATAACTATTGCTACAAAGATGATAGTCAACAAATCGGTAGTCCGGCCATGCTGTGTGGTATGGTACCAACATCAGCTAGTCCCGCATACGCACATCCCTTTCTTGCGCCTTTCCACGCCGCCTTGGTCTCTCTGTTTCTCTCCTCTTTGGCTAGAAGCTCTGCCAAGGACCGCCCACAGCAACAGAAAAGCCATACAGACACATACATGCTTGCAACCCAAAACAGCGGGTATACGGCTATATTCCAGTGGCACATACATACACAGCATGAGCATCCATGTATGCAAATATAGCCGAGTATCCCAGCACTGTGTCGGGGGGATGGGCGAATTGGTAAGCGATCAGGCTTGAGCACGCCATATTTAATATCCACAGGGTTTTGCGTACAGCCGCATGTCCCTTTGCCTGTCCCACATTCGCATCCAGTCCTCACAGGCGAAGCTGAAGAAGAAGAAGAAGATGGAGAAGGGGCAGAAGCATGTATGTTTGTATGGATCGACATGGAAAAGTAGAACAAAACAGAGCATGGCACCGCCGACTGGCATCTATTAATACATCCGTCCATATCGGTCCAAGTACGTAAGTACACGTCTCCTGTTTTTAGATGCTGTCGAGCTGTTTCTTGTAGTATGAGAAGGAATTGGTTTGTTTCTGCGACTTGGCTCACATATGGGTGATTATTTTTGAAGGGCTAAACTAATACTATCAATGAAAATATATGAAGACCAGTATGTAAGTTGAAACTGACATACTAGTAGAACTTAGTCCTTCAAAAATAATCACTCGTATTTACAAACCCATGCTCCGCTGATTCATTCATTTTAATACTTTCTAACCGCGCTGCTCCTTTCCGTGTGTTGCATGTATGTGTATATAAACATGCTTAGGAAACCAGAAAGTAAATCATCTATCCCATATGGCTATATTTGTCTTGGGATCTACACCCACCCATGCAGGCTCTGCTGCAACCACAGGGCCATGGTGCGACCGCATCCACCAGTACATGGTACCGTTAAAGCAAGTACAACCTCAACTGTTTTCATTGGCATTGTGTAACGGGATCTTCTCTCTGTGAGAATCATACCGTATCGATTAAACATGGCTTTCTCTCTCTCCCTCCCTCCCTCCTTCTCTTTCTCTCATGCATTTACTACGCTCATTTGGTTTGTTCCAACCAAAAAAAGAAAACCCAGATTTAATGCCCATGATGCTGCTCCTCTCTGCTGCTGTTGAGTGGCTGCGGTGTATGTAATTTGTAATAACATGCAGTTCGTTTTACTTTTTCTATTCATGACGACGAACTGTTTATAATGATTGTCACAGCGAGCTTCTTTCTTCTCTCTGCCTTTTTGTTTCGCTCGCCCACCAATCGCTATTGGCAAGGCACCAGGCTCAAAGTGATCAAACAGATTATTATATGTACATATCAAAACCTGGCTTAGCCCCCTTTTTTAGCTTACAATTCTCTATACCCATATGGATATGTGGTCAAAGTTCTCAAGGCCTTAGTTAGGCAAAAACGATAATGGTTCCTCGGGTGTAGTTGCATATAAAATAGCTCACGATTGGGCCAAAATCTGATGAGGGTCCGCAATTCGGCCTACTACTGCCCCCATAGACTCAACCACCAGTGAAACCTCCCCATATGGGCAACAATTTCTAAAGGGCATCATCATTTTGTGGCACAATAATTGATTTAGTCCTTTTGTATAGACAGGCGTATTACTACTCTACAATGGACATGATAGATAATACATAGGCTGAATGGGATTCTCTCTATCTAACTCATTTATCACAATTGTGGCTTAATATTCACCACCATATATGTATCAATTCTCTATTTCTTAATCTCCATCTTGGTCTATCTAAGCCATCTTTATTAAAGCCCACATCGATCTATCTATTCGACCAAAGACATTGAAGCCTCTGCAATATTGTTAATGATCATTTTAATAGTGTCACAGCAGTGGCTGTTGTTGAGAGAGAGAAGAGCCCTGCCAACGATGAATCAAGGAGAGTTTGATAATTATTTTTTTTTGAAAAATATAAATAAGCCTTCACTAATATTGCTATGTCAGCAACAACACAAACAATAATAATAATCGGATGAATACCAATGACAAAGAATCCCGTCGGATGGTGTGGCAATCTTAAAGAAAAAAGCCGATGAAATTGGAATACAATCCTGTGTACTGAAAAAAAAGAAGAGCCAGAGCCAGAGCCAGAGAGAGAATCTTCTGTTTGTATCTGTCTGCGTGTTTGTAGTAGTTTGTGTAAAAAGATAGCACCAGCGCAAATTAACAACAATAGCAGCAGCAGCAGTAGCAATAATAATGTAATGGTGAAAGCACACGCAATCATGACAAACTCACTGGTTAACTTGCTTGGTCACATCCACATAGCCAATGGATGGGACAGAATGAGCTACATGAAAAGTTTCAACCAATTTTGTGTGGGGCTGGTTGGTCAGAGCAGGATCCACATACAGAAGGCATTATAGAAGCAATAACAGCAGAAGAGAAGTCAGTCAGGAGCAGTATGAGGGCAAGGGGTTTAGCTAATACAAAGCTATCATGAGACTGACTGACTTACATACATTCATACCGACATAATATATTATAGAATGCTTTGTATTACTACTCCTCACTTGGTTTTCTATCCATACCCCCCTTTTTTTTGCCTCTCTCTTCCTCCTGGAGATTCAATTGCTTCCGGGTAAGCCGTGTTATTGATGTAGCTAATAGCTAGTAAAAGTGATTGATTGATTGATTTTATATGTGTGGCTAGACCCAAAAAAGTATCTATTGTATTTACTGATTTATTAATTCATTCAACTCACTTTCAAACACTCACACTGATAACTCGTCTCTCGCTCCTCATTAACTAATACAAGGCCACAGTTTTCATATTCATCATCATCATCATCATCAAAGTCAATACCCATACACACATACTCAATCACACAAAGCACAATGGAAAAACTGCTATGCATTTTACATTGTCATTCACACTCATGCACCCACATTTACTAAAAAGGAAATAAGAACAATTTAAAAAAAAGAAGAAAAAACTTGAACAAGTATGCATTATTACTGGTTCTTCAAAGTGTCAATGAAAGATGCTCCTTTCTTTCTTTCTTTCTTTCGGTATTAGTAGCCACGGTGTTATGTTTGATTCCCTTAGTTTTTACTAGCTATTCTTGCCGCCATTCCTTGTGTCTAAATAATTTATCGTTGTTATTTACACTTGTGGTGTTATGTGCATGCATACATGTGGGCTTTGGCTTTGGTTTTAAAAACAGAATAGCCAATACATGAAAAGGAAAGTCAAAAGAAAACTCACATTGCCATTATTACTATTATATATACATTTATCAAAGGATAACTCTGTCATACACTTTATGGTCTCCTCACATCTCTCTCCCTTTCTTCTTCAAACTAGATAAAAATGATTCAATAATTTACAAATGCAATGAATGTGATCAGTGCAGAGTATGTGTTTTCATTGCTCTCTCTCTATATACCTGTTCCAATTCTTCTTTTATAGTAGTCACCATAGTGGCAGTAATAGGTAAGAACGACTGAATGCTATTTCTAGTATATGAAAGTACTTGGTAATTCCTTTGTACTATTACTATACATATATCTATAGTTAGGTGTGTGTGTGTGTGTGTGTGTATGTAGAGGACAAACAATTGGAAAGTGGTCAATCCATCATAACTCTCTCGACGCCATTTATTTACAAGCCATAGAAAGAGGAAAGGTGCATAATGATGAGTGAGAAGATACGAAAAAATGAATAGACAAAGTACAAATGAATGAATGAATGAATGTGAGAACAATTTGTCTAAATTTGTTAAAAACCTGTTGCTGACTAACAATTACTCAGTGAACTTTTCTGCTGTTTTATTTATTACTCATTATTATACAAATATGGAATTAGTTGAACACAGCACATCAATTGATTGAAAAACTAGCTGATAGGATTCAGCAAGACAAAAATTCTGTTGGTGGTAGTGTGATTATAATACTCTAATAACATCATTCTTTATTCTTTATTTTCGTAATGGTTTGAACATCTTGTGAAGCTAAAAATCTTTCTCTCTCTCTCTCTGTCAGCCTATTAATACATATATAATAGCGTGGGAAATAGTAGCAATAAAATTAATCCTTCCCCTATTTTATATTTGTCAAAAGAATTCAAAAAAGCTGCCAGGTGATAATATCGATGATGATGTCAACAAGAACAACTGAGTGTATGTATAAATCATTGAGAATTGCCATTTTACATTATACAATTACATTTACAAACAAAAAACAATGCTGAATGATATTGTCAATAACAATGGCTCTGCACAAGTAGGCACAACCAAACTACAATAGTATTGATTGATTGATTGATTGATTGATTGAATGGGTGTTGGGTGATTAATGTGACTAAAAAAGTAAATTCAAAATCCATAGGTTTTTCTTAATATCCCATCTTGTCTTGACATTGTTGGTATTTGGATATTTAGAAACATTGTACTATTCCTATTGTTGTTGTCTATTTCAGGCTATAACAATTGATTTGGATATCTACCAGTATTGTTTTAACTCGAAATAGAAGAAATTCAAAGAAAATTTGTTCCATATCTATTTGTATATGCCATTTTGTTCTTTTCTTGCATTTCAGGGATTATTTTGTTCAGAATAATATATTCTTTGTGTGTGTGTGTGTGTGTGTGTGTGTGAAAAGAAACAAAGAAGTAGAGATATATTGTAAGCAAGCAAGTAAGTATGAATGCAATCAACAGCAGATAAATAAAAACTACAACCATCGGATCCGATATCAACAACTACAACTATGAGTACACATAGGACATTAATGAAATTGCTAATAAACCTGAAAAGAGCATGTGTAATCAGGATACCAAGAAGCTCTTCCGGCTACAAGCTCAAAAGCTTACATACTCAGGTTTCACATTATAAATTTGCTACCGATGTACCACTCACATACACATACACACGCTCCCTCTATATCTTTCTATAAAAAACGAACTGCTGAAAAGGATAATACAATACATTCCGATGCTGTGTAATAATGCGTAAAGTGGTATCTTTTTTATACAGTTTTGATCAAATATTCTTTAAAAAATTGAACACTCTTATCTGCCATCGTATTCTTTCCAACACACTCACACGCAGACACACACTTTCCTTCTCTCTCTCTCTCTCTCTCTCTCTCTCTCTCTCTCTCTCTCTTTCTTTCTTTCTTTCTTTCTCCATATGTATTTGAATGTATGTGTAACATTTAATTGTGGCAATGTTTGTCCATCCGGCATATTATTTTTGACTTTTCAGGACTTTTGCATATACACATTTTATATAAGGATGATTATATTTGAAGAGCTAATTTTTACTAGTAGGCCAGTTTCAACTTGCATATTGTCCAGCCTATGTTATCATTGATAAATGCACCATTATGCACTAATTGCATTTGGCCCTTCAAAAATAATCTCACATATGGCTCTGTTATGTAGTATGCGTTTATATTGAAACAATTGGTAAAAAATACATGCATATCAAATTTCCAAAATTGCTGCTCATTTACCATTTAGGTTTTCTTTCTTGATGTGATGCCTTTCCTGCTCAATGTTATATCCATGTGTCTTTTTAGGTTTTCTTTTTTTGGTTACGAAAGAATATAGTTGAATAATAAAATGACTGTGTGCAATATAATACATGTTTGGCTGGTGATTGTCCAAATAAAGAATTGTGTTGAGTGGTTTGGCTGCCAAAGCATGCAAACCCAAAAAATATATAGATGTTGGATTGAATTGGATAGGTGAATGGGTGAGAGAGAGAGAGAGAGAGAGAGAGAAAGGCTGTATTGCATTCTTTGGCAATTTACTAATACGTTTTCTACAATGTTACACATAGAACCCACGTACATATATACTTATGTACACACATATTGAAAGATGTTTTTGTCTTTGTAATAGTTAAAGAAGATCGTCAACTGTTGGTTGTTCTTGGTGTATTATTATGAGTGGCTATGAAAGGCTTAACTAATTATACATATTGCCTATACGGCTGTTGATACTCTAAACCCTATGTGTTGTGCTGGGTTATATTTACTCTAGGTAGGCTCTTTTTTGATTTATCAAAAATATTAATAAATTCTCAAAGATCCATCAAACTAATTACAGGTATTTAAGGACACACTCAATAACACCACCACCACCACCACCATCATCATCATCTTTATCCGTAAAAGAAATGTTAATGTATGGTTGGGTCTATTGTCATTAACTCATTTTTTATCCATCTGTCCATGTAATATAGAGTCTCATCGTAATCACCACTAAAACAACAGATGTAGCAGCCACTTGTAATTTTGATCCCTTTTTCTTGTTTATTTGTTTCAATTGTTCCTCTCATTGTGTTTTGCCAAATATGAACTACAATATTACTACATCAAGACGAAAAATAGGAGCCATTGCTATATTGTATCTACCTTCCCCTTTTCTCCTTCTCAATCTTTTTCAGTAGTGTATAGACTAATAGTACTAGAATTGATACTATTGAAAATGGTTACTATTTTGTAATACTAACCACAGTAACAATAATCATAGTCGTAGCCATACATATTTTCAAATAATATGATAGAGGTGGCGATTACGACTCCTTTATTCATGACACACAGAGATATCAACTTTAGTAATTATAAAACCACACTTGAGCTGGCTGAGAGAGTACATTTTTCTATCTATATATGTATTCATGTAAATTTAACAATTAGCCAAGGGTTATATTTATAAATGTGGCTTCACTTATATAATATATGCCAGGCCTTTGAGTTACACCATCCATATACCTTTACAAGAATATACATACATATATATACATATATGAGTGATTATTGTGCAAAGTCGGGGCATATATTTACCACTCTCTTCCGTGGTCCAACTAAATTTCAAATACAACAATAATTACCATAAAATATTATTGAATAGCTAGTCCTGTGTTTGTTTTATATAATTTTGGTTTGGATAAATTCAATATGTGAGAAAGTTTGTGCTATATTTGTAAGCCAGGGAATACTTGTTTCTATCATTGTTATTATTACTACATAGTATAACGAATTGTAACTACATGGATAGAGTAAATGAATAAAGAAAAAAGACACGGTTTTATTGTTTTTACTAGTTTGGAATTTGTAGTTCTCACGACACAAGTTTTCAATAGCCCAACAGTATTACTTTAAATCTCCATGGTCTTTTCTTACACACACACTTTCTCTCTCTCTCTCTCTCTCTCTCTCTAGAAAGAGAGTTGTTTGTGTAATGGCTTAGGTTTATATTTGGACTGAGCACAATCTAGAATTTGCAGTAGAATTCGACAAGAAACTTGCCAATACCCACACTCAAACTCTATGAAACCAAGGATCGATAGATAATTGATAAATGGACAAATACATATATTCTTAGGTCATACACTGAAGAGATTCATGCATCCGTTGATTATGACTGTCAATGGTATGGCCAGTAACAGTGGTAAAGATGGTGGGAAGAAAGAAAGAGAGAGAGAGAAAAGATAGAAACAACAATACTAGGGTTTTGATATATCAGGAAATTGGAATATGATCCAAAACGCCACAAAATAGACAAGTGGGTGGCGATGAGTGACCACTTCCACGCTCTATTGCTCCACTATTTATCATTATCGTTGTCGCCACCACCAACAGATACAAACAATTACGACTATTGTCTTCAAACAGTAAATAAGTCCAAGAACAATCAATAGTCAATCAGCAATCGATTATTGTATTCTTGTAAATGGATTATTGGGTGCACCTATTATTATTATCATCATCATCATCAAATAAACACAAATTCAGATGTATGGAACCAAGAATCATTATTATTGTCAATGAATGAAAGCAGTTTCAACAACGCGAGCACACTTGAAATAACAATGGTAATAGTAAGGGAGAAAATGTTTTGATTGTGCAAGAATTTAGAATAATATCTAGAGCATAGTTTGCAAACAAAATAATTCCGATCGTTTATTCAAATTCCTCAAATCATAAAATAATTAAAAACTATAGTATAGAATTGATACTTCCAGATAACCAAAAAAAACAGCCTAGATGAGTTTTTAAAAGATAACACACACCACACAAACTACCCAGAAATAAAATACATAATCCAATATGATAAAAAAATCAAAAAAAAAGTTGCTGCACCCGGTATTCGCGCATGGTCCCCCACTGCACTACTAACCGGGCCATCACGAGCTTAACTGCGATGATCGAACGGGTATCGGTGTGATCTCGTGTGAATGGCCGCAACTCGAGCAAAAGTTTCATGTCTTCTATAAATTATAATATAATCACGTGATTTGGATTAAATCATACACACAAAATTATCCAACTTATATTCAAAATAATTAACTAGCAGTGTATTGCTATTATTGTTTTTTTATTCTTTAATAATTTATCTTGAATACTCCTACACATTTCATTCATTATTCGATGTTCATACTTTCATGTGTAAAATAAACCTGTTTAGAGTTTTAGGACAAACTGTTCATAGTTACTGATACACGCGTGATCCTTAGGGGTTTTGAATTTTGGAAGTACGTCATGTGTACTATTTTATGGCGTTTATCACCAGATGTGTGTGTGTGTGTGTGTGTCTGTTCCAAAAAGGCTTACTGTATGTCTTATGATTGAGGCTATTTTTCACGAGAAAGAATCAGAGTAGATGAATATAAAGAAACCGAGGGATATATTTTTGCATTGCTATGGTATTTGTCCCTCACATAGTGAATTTGAGAGACACAACAATAATAATGAGCAGTGGTGGGTGGGTGAGTGGCTGGATATAGTATCATATAAAAACAAATAAATGTGTGGATAAAGTAAGCGAATGCATTTGGGTAGTTATTTTTGAAGGGTGATCACTTGCTAACAGACTGTGATCACCCATTTGGCTGTACTTGTCCCTTTAATTGTTGGCCACCAAAAGGTACCCTTCAAAAATTATGATCCATTTGTTTATTAGCTTTCAATGCATTTAATGTACACGTGATTAAATGTGGTGTCTATTTATGATATTGGGATAACCGATGACAATGATGACGATGACAGACTCATGCTTTATAAAGCTAGTATAGCAGTGGTTATGAAAACCTGTGGGAAAAGACAGATAAAGAATTTTTGGAAGAAAACTGAGCAGTAGTGATGGTGGCAACAAATTCAACTGCAGCTGTCATTATTTGATTGAAGTGGTGGCTTCTGGTATATTATTATTATTATTTGATAATAAATTTATAGCACATGACCAAAGGGAATATGGATCATAATTTTTGAAGGGTACCTTTTGGTGGCCAACAATTATAGGGGCAACCCCAGCCAAATGAGTGACTCTATAGCCCTTCAAAAATAATCACCCAAATTGAATGAAATAGAGAGAAATCGGAAAGGATAATAGTAGTAATAGTGATATTAATAGTTTACAATTATAGAAATTTTATTTATTGTCAGCCAGCCAGCCAACACTACTCATACCTCATCCACCTACCCCAAATTTAAACAAGATGAAAACCATTACAATGTAATTCACTGCATACTATTTTAAACTATATCAGTGTGTGGATAGCGGTGAGTTGTTGAGACATTTTCGAATGACTCAGTTATTTTATAAAGAACGCTTTAATAGAATAAAATGGTTATAGATGTATGTATGTAAATGTAGGTCCTTGCACATCATTTTTTATTTCAAAATATAAGCAAATTATAGTTGTTTCTTGTACTATACCAAGGTTTTTTTAAACACCAACCATAACCGCAACCACCGAATCTGCGGCAAAGTGTATAGAAAGTGGACGAGAGAACAAATAACAATAACATAAATGGATACTATTAAAATTAATATACCACCACAATAAACCATCCGCATGTATCATGTGGTGTATGGAGTATGGATTAGCAACATGTACAAATGTGGATACGTGCTGAAGAGTCGAATAAAATGATCACCTATGCACATCTACATCTGCATTCACATACGTACGTACATATATCTGTATATTGGAATGCTCTTTATTCAACGCAGTTTTATTAATAAAAGAAAAAATGAAATGGGCGATTATTTTTGAAGGGAGAATGCTTGATAATCAGCCGTGATTGCCCCTTTAATCATTGGCCACCAAAAGGTACCCTTCAAAAATCATGATTCAAATGTCCTTTCATGTGGGTAATAATTTTTGAAGGGTACCACACCTCCTTTTGGAGGCTGCCAATGATTATAAGGGCAATCACAGCCAAATGTGTGACTAGCCCTTCAAAAATAACCTCCCATATACAATTTTATGCATTGCTATAAAAAGTAGCAACATGAGCGCCCCAGTTAATCGGCCTATCGCATTCAACATATTTTTCATTTTCATTCAGTGTGGCATATTGTACTTTATTGTGGATATGGATTCAAAAAGGGCACTACAATGATGAATGAAAAGTAGCAAACAAACTGGAAAAAGTTGTTGATAGATTAGAGCTATGCTTAGCTGTTTAGTTTTGGTCATAACACTATGTAATGACTTGGATGCTCTTAATCCATCTCTCTTTCTCTCTCTCTCTCTCTCTCTCTCTCTCTCTGTAAATACATGTGTATTTCAAAGGATGTAAACAAGAAAGTATAGTTGATTTTAAAAAGCGGAGGATAGATCATTGCAAAATTATTATTTAGTAAATTACTAGAATTACTAAAAAGTGTTTACTGTATGCCTGCAATTTTCTTTTACAATTTGCATCTTTATAAAATAAATAATTTAAA
Source organism: Mycoemilia scoparia (assembly GCA_027575805.1). NCBI lineage: Eukaryota > Fungi > Kickxellomycota > Kickxellomycetes > Kickxellales > Kickxellaceae > Mycoemilia > Mycoemilia scoparia. The sequence continues at coordinate 53,943 of JANBPU010000044.1, read as the reverse complement.
ATCAGGATAATGTTATATTTATAAGGCAAAATAAAATAACCAAGTATAAAATAATAATAATAATAATAATAGTAAAAATAATTGTTACAAAAACATCAAAGCTTAATATTTAATAATAGAACCTTTTAACACCATCTGGATGACCCCTACTCTAATCATTTTGTTGTTGCTGATGTGGTTGAGAATTACGACGATAAGGATGGTGATGACCACGACCACTTTCAGATGAGTTGCTCTTCATGGAAGAACGTTGTGGTTTCTTTGACAAATTTGTAGAATAATAACTCAACACATCATCTGTTTTATTATGGTCAACCACAAAATCCAATTGTGGAATTGGCGGTAACTCCTGTTCATTATAGCATCCGAATTCTTCCAGCTCTTCCTTTAGATACATGATTTTTTCGTTATATTCTGCTATTAGTTGGTGGATATGGAAACAGTATTCGCGTATTAGGTCCAAGTTGTTTTTGATTGACTGTATACCACATTTGTCACAGCTATGTTCTAATTTTGTTTTAGCGTCGTTTATATTATTTTTTGGACTTTTTGGGTCTGGGTTAGTTTCGAGATTGCTAATTTTTTGTTTCTATTATTTGGATAATAACAATATACAGATATCAACATAATATTAGCAACTATGATGTGCATATTTGTATACGGTGCTCCATAGTACCATGAGGGCAACTTGCTGGGTACTTTACTTACGTTTATTATCTGTGTGTACACATCATTTGTATTACTCAAATCAATCTCGTATTTTGTCTTGTCTTTTCCAACCCTCAAATAGTGCTGACTGAAGCTACTAATTGATATATACTTTAGTTCATCATGTTTCATTGTGTCGGTATGTACTTTTCACGCGAGTAAAAAGACCCAATATAGCTATTATGTTATTTAGATAAGAGAGCGACAGTGGCGTGGTAATAAATCTGTGAGTATATACTTTTAAGATATAACAAGGGAAAGAAATGCTAGAAACACTAGGTTTTAACAAGACATTTATTTTTTACGCTTTTACAAAGATAGGATTGAGAACAAGTGGAGTTGTTTTATTACGCTACATTACAAGACCAGGTATAGAGTATGATTTTATAACTACTCTTCTTTGACTGACACCCTCTCTTTTTGAGTGATTTCTTGAGTATGAGCAATTGTTATTTTTACGTGGGCGATTGATATTGATTTTTCATCATTGATGTTTGCCGATTGCCTCCGATAGCTTTCTTTGAATAAAGCCATTTCTTTTCGCGTTCTACAGATTTTACAGCCATGTGGATCCCAGATTCCCATTTTACAGGTTCTTCACCAAAAAGGGTACTAGAATATTCCCTCCAAATCAACCCATAGCCCATATACATTTTAACTGGAGCCACAGCGGTGATTGACTAGTATCCAAGGGTGAATCCTAGTACCCTTTTAGAGGAGACTACTCTGCCATTTTTATTTAGGACATATATCAAAAATGTAGCTTGGTAAGATAGCAATATAGTGCCAGAGTCCATTGGTACTTTAGTTATATGACTGTATAAAACAATAAGGAAAATAAACTAGATATCGTCAATCAAATGGCAATCAAAGACAAAAAGGCCAAATAGTCATTGAATTTGATACCTGCTTAAGGTCTTTTTTTTTGGGAGGATATAGAGGATGTCAATATGGGTAATTGCTTTTGAAGGGTGTCTATCCTTTGGCTGTGTGATTGCCCCCCCCCCCTTTAGTTGTTGAACACCAAAAGGCACCCTTCAAAAATCATGATCCATATATTTCATGAGCTTCATTCATGATAAAACCTTTGGTTATTAGCATTTATTCTCTCGAATCACAGTCACATTATATTCATTCGATACCTTTGCACCGCTTTTATATCTAAATTTGCTGATTTTTTTGTCCCGATTGTTGAGTAAATAAAATTTTATGTTTGTGTGTTACAATAAAAAGAGTGAATAAAAGAAAGTTGTAATAATATCGACCAATAAACTGTTTTAGTATCCCTCTTGTTCCTTTTCTTTAAGGTATTTAGTGATTCTGTTTTTTAACTGCTTGGCTGTATATTGCTGGATATTGAGCTTTTTGTCCCAAAACATGGCGTCATAGTCGTCACCGTGTTTTTCTATGAATTCTTGTAGTATTCTTCTTTCACCAATCGACATCCATCGCTTCTTCTTTTCCATGCTATTAGCAAGATCCTCAAGAGCTAACATCAAAAAACAATCCACACAAACAAGATATACGATGACTAGTAAGTATATGTAGCTCAGAAATATTACACAAATATAGAATGATAACTAATCGTCAATTTACCTTGAGTAGCAGCTGTTTTTGGCTTAACTACAGGAAGTTCATAATCGCTATCCAAAGGATCGTTCTCTTTGTTCAAAACCTCTTCGTCGTTTTCGTCGTCATCACCTTCTTGCATAACGATATTTACAATATTTCCTTTATCATCTCTTTCAATCAACGCATAGCCTTCTGGCAACAAACTTCTGATTTCTGCATCCGTCAAGTTAGAATCGGCCAACTTTTTTCTTCTTTCCAGTTCTTCAGCAGTCAAATTGTCTTCATCACCTTCACCTGCTGAGTTTGTGTTAAATAGATCCTTTTCTATCCCACCAGCTATACCATTCATTTTGGATACCAGGCCCAATCGTCTATAGTTCTTGGCTAGTGTTTCTTTGGGATCCCATTGATCTTTAAATAACGGGTGACCTTTGAAATTTGCCTTCTTTAATGGATTTTTGCGTCTACGAGAAGTGCGAAGCTTAGGGTTCTTTAGCTTTTTGCGGGCTCTTGGATTTGCCATCGTGTAGTAGCTATATTATATATGAAGGAGTAGTGGGAGGGAAGAGGGTATTTGTAGTAATGTACAAAAATAAAAGAGTGGGTTTGGTCGAGGAAAATAAATAAGTCAAAAAGGTAGTAATGTACTAAATTTTCAAAGTTAATGTTCTTTTTTTTCTGTTCATTTTAGATATAGTGAAAATTAATGGATTTATAATTGATCAGGAGATCTTAATCACAACAAATTGATTATCAAATAGACTTTGGTTTATTAAAATATATAATATATTTATACAAATAATTTTTGAAATTTTTCAAGATCCGTTATAGTCCAGTGGTTAGGATTCCTGGCTCTCACCCAGGCGGCCCGGGTTCAATTCCCGGTAACGGAATTTTTTATTATTTTTTATACTTTTGGTGTTTTTAGCTCTTATCAGATTCCCTACTAAACTATCTTTATTGTTAAATATAAATCACCCAAAGCCAATCTTTCTAAACAACTATAAATAATAAACTACTATTTTTAGGACATGACTTGTTTGGATCAAGAATTGACAATCATAAACCATTTTCAATATTTTAATTTTAATATATTTTTCCTAAGTATTGGGTAATAATTTTTGAAGGGCGAAAGTTTACTAGTAAAACTGGACATCCACTTGACTGTGATTACGCCTATAATCAGTGGTCACCAAAATTCACCCTTCATAAATTATTGCCCATATTATATATAGAAAATATAGGTGGCTATTCTTAAAGGGTGACCATTTGCTAATAAATAGTGTGCATACATTTGGCTGTGACTGCGCCAATACTCATTAGTCATCAAAAGATACACTTCAAAAATTGCGATCCAAATTTTCTATAAAAGAATAGTTTTTAGTTTAACAACTTCTCGGGCAATTCAAAGCTGTTCTTAACAACACAGACCTATCATTTATAATACCACCATCAATAACATGTGATAAAAAGTAATTTATTTCACAACAATTAAACTAATATAATTGAGCGTCTTTAATAACTTATCTGGTACTGTTGAAAGTAGTAGAAACAGTAGTCTTTCATAAAAACAAAATAATAAAATTATAGCAAGACCATATCCCGTGTTGAGCCTTTATTTGCACGCACCCATTTAATAAAATAGATATTTAAATTATTCCCTTTGTTTGCCCTGCAGAAAACAAATATACAAAACCTCAGTAAATAATACATTCCAACAAATTTATCACAAATTTAAAAAGTATAATGATTATTCAATACCTTGGATTTTCTTGATGATGGTGATGATGATGTTGACGACGGTTTTGGAGAATATGAAGTATCCTTCTCCCCTTCCTCCTCATTTTCTTCTTCTTCATAATCTCCATCGCTTATTAAGATATCATCGCGAACAATATCATTAAAGTAGATTAGGTGGGCCACAAAATGTGATACAAAGTAATACAACAAAGTTCCGAATAACACAAACGCAAACAAGAAACTCGCGACCATAACATTTGTTGTGGATGACGATAATGCTGCTAACTTTATAGCAGCAGTACTAATATTTGTTTCTTCGCTTCTTAGAGCTTTCCAGAAATCAGAGTGATAAAAGCTGTTGACCACAAAAAATACCCAATGAGTTATTATATGTAGACAAGGAATCCACACTAACATCAAAAAGGCCAACCAAGTTAATCTCAGCAAAGTTCCTCTTTTGCGAATAAATATCAATGTAGAAACCTAAAAAACATTAAATAATAATTAAGGTATTTGAAATCAGTCAAACCCCCCCCCCACACACACACACTACTAATACTACTCCTCTCCCCCCTCACCAGAAATAATAACAATGCTACCATATACGCATATATAGTTTACTTTAGGTAAATACTTACAGCATTGGTCAATGTCATTACACAGGATATTCCAACCACAGTCAAAGCCTGATTAACAAGTCCCATCTGGAATCCCAAGAACGACAACATACACAACGAAGTATGTAACAGAATCCCGGCAATTCTGGAATCGGCCAATTCAGAGCACCACAATTCAAGGATACGTGCAATATGCGAACCACAATCAACAAGGACTATCAATTTGGTAGCCAATGGAACCACAACGACCACAGAATCGCCAACATATCTTTGGGCTATCAAGTTGAACGTGTCAGAGAATGTATCGAGAATCTTTATATACCCATTTATCACAATATCTCCAACAACACTGCCACTATTAATACCGATAAAGCCAAGGTTTTGAAAGTAACTCTGGTGGTCGCGACTAGGGATTGTTGATGAATATAAATAATATAGGATCTATAATGATAAATAGAAGGTATGTTATTTATAAGACTGTTTTCAACATGGCAGAGTCTCTTTTAGAAGTGTACTGGAATAATCTCTCCAATGCTTCCCAAAAATGTATGGCTTATGGGCCAAACTTTCAGGAATGTATGAGAGCACACGGGATTGTTTCCTTTTGATGAAGAACCAGCCATATGACTGTCAAGTACAGGAATTGTGTAGTATACAGGAAAATATCACTGAATATATATATATATATATATATATGTATGTATAGAGTGAATAGCTTACCGTTAAACTATAAATGATAGAAAACAAACATTTGCTCTGATATTGAAGTCGCAAAAAACAATCCTTGGTAGTATCACTACTACTACCACTGGAAATAGAACGACGATTCTTTGCATGGTGGCGATGATGATGATGATGATGATTTTTGGGAGTCAATTTTCTAAACAACGGTCTACCAAAACATCCCGCAAACGCTGAATGGCAAAACAAGTACGCAAACACGGTGGTTACAAGAAAGAAGGCATCTTTTGGTCCAATTTCAAAATAAAGTTGAGAACCATTATTTTCCTGGTAGTGGTGAATATAATGATACTGGTCATGGTGATCGTGATCCAACAATTGGTCGGTGGTAACTGGATATGATAGCTGAATAAATGGTCGATAAAATCTCTGCCCAATTGCATAGGCTATCCATAAAGCAGATATAACGGCCGAAGTAAAACCTAACGTAATATAACAAATTAGTTATACTTAATGTTGTAATAATAATATATGTTGATTCTCTATTAATATGGTGATAATAATAATAATAATGGCAAAGGTCTACTTACCCATGATATGCAATTCATCATCTCTAGCCAAGGTTTCTCGTGATGGCGCAACTTTGTTTCTTCTTTTACCAAATTTCTTGTCAATATAACTTTCTACTGCTGATAACCCCACCAACGATACGTCTTCAGATTCACCTGCGGTGGCTGTTCCATTTGCTTTTGTTTTTTTTGGTGATTTAAGTATAGACTTTAGTTGTGTTGGCGAAGACGGAGAAGCACCACTACTACTACCAGTTACAGAAGCTCTAGTGATAGGTTTATTATCATCATCACCTATCTTTCTGTTTCTTAGCTCCATAATACTATCTTTTCTTGTTCAGCGAATCAAATAAACCAACTACCAATACTATGACGCAGATTATTTTAAAAAAGTATAAAAGACAGGCACATGGGTAGCTTAAAAAGGAAAGAAGACAAAACAAGACGAAAAAAAAGGGACAGAAAATATACAATGAACACTACACCACTTTTATCTACAAAATACTTGGGTAGGTGGATTTTCTGGCAAATAAGGACTGGGGAATGCGCTAAATACGAAAAATTAGCTGGGGATCTCGATTTTTTGGACAAAAGACTTGGTCACTGCGTACTATTTGCTGATGTATTTCCACATGTTAGGTAAACGTAAAAGAGCGGACATCTACTTACTACTGTATGTGTACGACGTATCTTACGTACTTACGTGTCTGTATGGCCAGTGCTAGCGTCAATTAGTCTCTTTTAGTAGTATTGAACAGGGATAATAATGATGACGATATTGTTTGATCTGCCTATAATTACTAGGGACCAATCGCAAACATCCGCTAATCCTCATGGGTTTTAATGCATATTATGGGTATAACCGATAAATTTGCCTTTTTATTTCTTTTTTTGGTTAGGATAGTGTTATTTTATTATTATTATGCTAACTAACTAAAAATAATGGCAGAAATAATGTTAAAGAGGCCACAGAGAGTAATAAAAAACACATTGTATTACATTGTGCCTTGGTATATAAAGTTAAAAGTGAATGGGTGAGCAAGAACGGAACACTGTCATCACGTGGCTATTACAAATCTGGACAATTGCTATTATCCAATTCGGCAAAAAACAGGAAACTGAGACTACAAATAACAGCTATCTACATCATTTGTTAAAGGAAATCAAAGCTGCGGAAAAAAGGAGAAAATAGAAATGGATCATAATTTTTGAAGGATGAGTGATTATAGGGGCAATCCCAGCCAAATGAGTGGCTCTATAGCCCTTCGAAAATAACTACACATATAGTCGAGAAAAGCGTAGGACAGAATAAAGGAGTTGTCAAAAGACAACAATGGCCGTTTGTGTATATGGGAATATTTCACTAGTGATCGAATCTATGGTAGACAGAAGTGAGCAATCATATTTTGGCCCAACCGCCAGCCAATTCGTATGCAACTACTCCTAAGGACCCATTTTGCCCAAAGCCTTTTGAACTTTGAACCATATACAACACAACTGGTAACAACAATAGTATCAGCTGTGTAGATTTTATTACTGTTATGGTTGGAGGGATTTAGCTGGCTCTTGAAATTATTCAGATATATAAAACACCTCCTAAAATTTGTCATGCTAGGTGACGGAGATATTATGTGTAATTGAAGCCGACAAAACACATTGACATTTCAACGCATAAATCAATAAATAAGCATTGCCATTCGGATGACTAAACTGTACAAAGCATTTCTTCAATACCCAAATATAGCAAGTTGTGCTAATAATAATAATTGGAATCTTTGTAAACAAAAATAAGCTCAAAGCTTAATTTATTAGAAACTTTCATAGTCTATCACAGTCCTTTACCCCAGTATTATCAATATTTAAGCTATTCTTATTTGTATCATCATCATTGCCGTCACTATTTCTATCAATAATAATTTGATGAGACTCAATATTGATAGCGACATGCACCCAAATTTGGTTACTATTGCTGCTATTTTTATTAACTGTTTGCATTTTCAGTCAGCTATTGTGAACACAGCAATAGTATAAAAGAGCCAAGCAAAAGAGTGCGAGGCAACATACTTTGCCAAGATAAATAAAACTTATTAAGGGCCAAGGAGTGGAAGGATCAGACGTATGCGCACATACAGCATAAAAAAGGCAAAACGAATAGACAGAAAATCCACCCATTAACAAAACCAGCGTTTGGTTTGTTGGGCGTCTGTCAGCCATAGAAAACACAACAGCAGGTTTGAAAAGTAGTTTGAGACGCACTAAACTGTTACTCAAACGCATTGTCTGAAAAAGATTCTTGCAGAAAAAGTGTAAATGGATTGACTATTTGAATGCCAGAAACGCCCAGTTATCATCAACACCACACTAAACAATGCTCACTGCCCACACGTACATACATAAAGCAGTGTGTGAAGAGAAATAACTAAAGAAAAGGTGGTGAGAAGGCCGTTGCAAGTCATGCTGCTGTTGCAAAGGGCTGCGTGTGTGATGTTTTGGTTGTGGTATGGAACAACAGGTTGTTGAAGCATAAAAGTATCCAAATGACATTGCAGTTTCTAGGACCCATTCCACACATGCTCTCTATTAAACACAGCTACCACCTCCTTCTAGTCTACATAGACTAGGATTATTATGTTGCTGTTTCGCTTTTTGCTGTGCTTACACGTTTTGAGCTTTGTGAGAGAGGAGCAATCCCTTTCCTCAATACATGCCAAACTGGCTTTACTGTGTACTATTTATAACCCATCTCCTATTTTCAATAGACTCTTTTCTCTCACTACACACACTCTTCAGAAGACCACATCAGGGCGACAGCGAGAATAGCTGGAGCTGCTGCGGCTGCACAATAATAATTAACAAAACCAAAACACAGCACGACGACTGACTGTTAGTCTATCAATCCTTTCGCTCATCATTATTCCTTTTTAATATATCTGACGGGTGATTCTCAAATCTCTCACACATCTTCACTCTTGATGGGCATCCTACGTTTTTCCGTCCATTACATAGAGTGTGAACTCATACATACATAAATAAACCCACGCCACCTTCTCTACCACCTTCATCTTCCCCCTTCAGTTTCCTATTCGAGTCCCCTTCAATTATTTGCCATTATATATATTCTTATGCGTCGCAACCCTTTTGTTGTCATCTTCTAAACGTATTCGACTTTGGCATTCATACAACCTCATCCCTTCCTTCTTTTCTCTCTTTCTCCATTTTCTTTTGTCTTTCCATTAACAACACTCTCTATCCTATTAACACCACAATCCCTATCCTAACATCTCTCTTTCCACCAACCTATCGGTCTATCTATACTATTATCTGTTTCTCGCTCTCACCCTATTCATAGCCGTATATATCTGTAACAACAGTACAAACACTCACATTCTTGACACAAATATTCAGGCTCCAGACCACACAAACGCACAAAATAAACAACATCGTCAATACCACAATAACAAACCCTTACTTGCTTACTTACTATCTTTCTGGTTTACTGCTACAATCTGACTAGACTATAAAGCAGTCCTCTTTTTCCCTTCAGTAATTATTGCTGTCGCTGTTTTCCTACTACCACTGAGCTTTTAATTCTTTGGTTGACACATTTTCCCGAGCATTCCATTACTGCGTCTACAACCACAGCTTCCACTTCATTGTTATTATTGTCTATTATTCTTTCCCAGGAACTTTGGCAGCGGTGATCCTCCTCTCATTTTTTCGACTCCATTATTTACATTCTACAATTTTTTTCTATAGAGAACTAGACTTCCCTTCCTTCTTCTCTCTCTCTCACACAGCACTCCTTGCTTCATTCCTCACACTTTTTTGTATTTCTTCGAATCTCTTGTACACTTTTAAATCAATTATCGTTCGCACGGAAAATTCGATATCCGAATTAAATATAATATACGCTGGTATATACACATACACAGATACGCTTCTTGATATTCCCCATTGAAAAAGTCGTACAATAACCGCGCACCAATACCAACAACTATGTCTAGAACATTAGCCGCTTCTGGGGCATCAAAGTCACCACCATCTTCATCCTCAAATGCTGCTAAATCCACGCCAGCCAACAGCAGCAGCAACAGCAGCAAGAACAATGTCACCGCCACTAACAACAATGGTGCTGGTTCATCGGGAGATTCATCATTCGAATCTTTGCTTCAAAAAGTTCGATATACTTCACTGAAAGATACTTCACCAAGCATCCAATATCAACAACCTCAATTGAAAAATTCACCACCACGCCAACAACAACAACAGCAGCAGCCACCACCACTACCATTGTCACCACCCCCAGCTGGCGGAATGGGCTATGGGCCCAATACGATGGGTGGTGGTAGTACCAACACATCGCCTAGATCCGGCAACGTCGTATCTTCACCTCTTCACCAACCATCAATAATGAGTGTCAAGTTGTCAAGACCACCTGGTATGCTTTTGGGTGCTGGTTCGCCATCTCCTCCATTATACGGTGGTAGCGCCAGTCACAGCAACAAGAATAATAGAAAGAATCAGAGTCGTGGATTTCCTTCATTGGATTCGCCTCCACTTACTTCGTTAAGTCCTTCGGTTTCAAGCAATAGCAATGGTGCTGTGAATGTACCCGGATATAGGGTTAAATCTACATCTCCACCTGCTCCTGTGGGAACACCACCTTCTGGTAAAAAAAACACCACCAGTGGAGGTGGTGTTAATAAAGGAGTAGTAAGTGGTGGTGGGTATACGCCAAAATCTATCCGAAATGTCAGTGGCAGTGGTGGAAGCACATTACAAAGACGCCATACGGTTATGCAATCCTCTTCCACACCATCAATGACCATAGTTTCTGGAGGATTTGGACGTGGCCGAGTAGTACTTAATCAATTGGGTGGACTGACCGATGTTGACAATATATCGTCCAGCAATGGTGGCAGTAGTAGCGATAAGCCTAAAGAATCTCCTTCTGCTGTTGCTGCTGCTGCTGGGTTACATAATTTACAACATTTGTCACCAAAAACTTTATCAAATCTTGGATTAAGTGATTCATCGCCCACTCTTCCAAGCAGCCACCACCACCACAATACCACCGAACAATCCGCATTGGCCGCCAAATCCCGTAACTCCGCCGCCAGTACCGGCGGTACGACTGGTGGACAGTTTTATCGCCCAAGACGTAGTCAAACGGTCTCATACCATCCAAAATCACCACGGCATTTCAGTCATTCTTCGCCATCACCCTCTGGTGGAGTAGCAGCAGCAGCGGGATTGTTTGGTGCAGCAGCTGGTATAGGGAAAAGCCCAAAACTTGCAGCCCCGTCAACTTCAGCTTATATTGCAATGGCAGGTAGTAGGCCAGGAAACGTTCTAGCATCATATAATATTGCTGCTACAAACAGTGAATTCAATCTTGTTGGTGGTGGTTTCCATGAAGGGTTTGGTGGTTTAAATAGTGGGTTGGCTATTCATCAAAATGGTATATTTATCGATGCAAATGGTAATGAAATACTACCAAACTCTGCTGCTGCTGCTGCTGCCACAACAGCAACAGGAGTTAATACTAGTGCCGCAGGGATTACGATGGTTGGTGGTAATAGTGGATATTTTGCTAGTCGTCGTCGTGGCGGCTCAATTAGCAAACAAGTTGGCTTGGTTGCCGATCCTGATCAAGCTATTAGAATTCCTTCTATAATGTTTGAAAAACGCCGGTTGTCAAGAAGAAATACCACTACTTCGAATGCCAGTCACCACAGCAATAGTAACAGTACTGTTCATGGAGATGGTGAGAATAGTAATGGGTCGAAACTAACATCAACTAAAAACCCATCTCCTCCTCCACCACAATCATCATCATCATCATCGCTTCTTCCTCCTACATCTCCAATTGATGGTGGTGATAACAATACAAATGATGTTGGTAGTAGTGATGGAGGAAATGAAGATGACCTTGAAAATTCTGATGCCATGTTGAGATTAAAACAAATGATATCCAATATTCAAAAACTTGGGACCAAGCCAAACAGCAAGGATCTTTCGTCGAATAACAAGAGTAGCAATGTAATGCCTACTATTAGTAATGCATCTGCCGTCGCTAATAGTAACAGCTAGAGCTCCTGCTACTTCACTTTCTCTCCAAGTCATTTCGTTGATGTTGTCATTATTTGTGATACATAATAACCGCTACAAGTATTATTATTCGATATTATATTATATTTAATATTTGCATCCTGACGTTCTCTATTTAACTACGCACACTCGTTTCCATTATCCTTAATTTTGTAGTAGTAATAGTAGCTGGTATTTTGTGGTCTTGTTTTTTTCTTGCTCCTGTTACATGATCTTATCATATTATTATATATTATATACTCATACTTTTTTCCACCCTTTCCTTTTTCATATACTCATATCAATAGTCTCTCTCTCTATCTATCTATCCAATAGTTATTTCTATGTTTCTCTACATTGTGTTTTAAATGTGTTTTATTTAAATTTATTTAACAGTTAAATATAATTTGCTATATCAACTATACATGATCATACGGGTAGTTATCAACCAACTCCAAATGGCAGTAAGCTAATTTGCGCTTCTTATGGTCAAAACTCTATATCGTATGTGACATTAATATTGATTGCTATTGCTAAGCCATATCATAATATTAGCTTGATGGGATATAATAGTAACTTATTGTCTTCAATGACAAACAAAGATATTATTGTAATAAAACAAATATTATTATTAGTAGCAATCCAAATAAGGACCTCCGCATCACACACACACACGCATTATTCTGCAATAATACCAATGATGTTATTATCATGGTTATTATCGAAATCACACAAAAATGTGTACGAGAATTTATTTAGAATTTTTTATTTTGGAATTTGAAAAGACAGTGACAACGACAAGGCTGATGATCATGATGATGAGACAGTTGGTTTGTTTAGAATTGGGCAAAACATTGGTTGTGTGTGTGTGTGTGTGTATATATATATGTGGCTTTTCCATATACATACAAATCTCTATTCTTGGAAGTTTGCGATGTTGCAATCAACTTTGCTACTAAAACAACTGGTAATTTTATATTAATTCTCTATTGGCTCTGTTGTGATGAGAGATGACTTTGAGAATCAAGTTCTAAATAGACCTTATCATGAATAAGTAGCTGATCGATACGAATAGTGATATAATATTTTGTGTATTAAAATTAGATGATGTGATGAAATATATAGAATTCATGATATGTGGTATATACTGATGATTTATATATACAAGACCTGTAAAGATAAGAATCGGCTGTTAAATCAACAAAGAATAGCGGCTGGTAAATGGCAAAGAGAAAGGGCATTTTCCTCCATTGTCTTGTCAGGTTTCTTTGAAAAATATAGAAACAATGAGAGTAGCCAATACAAATTAACAAGTGTTTTGTATTGTGTATTGATTGGGACCAAATTTATTGTTTGAAGGATTTTGGGTCATTGGAGTCACAATTCGTGCTGTGCTGCTCCATCCATGTATTTTCTCCATTGTGTAGAAGGCCCACCATCGCCATTGCATTTGATACTGCTGGAAATGTGTATTTCCGAACTCTGGTGTAGCTAATAGTGTATCAATAATAACAGGAACAGGACCAGGTTTTAAACTCCAACAAGCAGTCCGATAGAAATACAGGAAATGGCAGGGTCTGTGGACTGAAAAGAATGGTACGGATGGCGGTAGATCCGATAATCCGTGAAAGGTCTTTTATGAGTTTGAAAAGTATACAATCATCGTCATCATCATCGTTATTAGAATAAATAATGGTGGAGCGGGCCATTTTATTTTGTCTAAAGCAAACTGGCCGCCAGTTCACACATGCAAGAATGAATTAGCCAGAAAGAGAGAGAGAGAGGATACACAATGCCAGCCAGCCGTATGGCTATACATAAATGGCCTTGCTGCAGCTGCTATTGTTGTTGTGGCTGGTATAACCCGTTTAATGGCTGTCCTTTGATGAACATTTACATGGGTATCATCAATAGGAGAAGAGAAGGAGAATCAAGAGCACATGGTCATACATAACAATACCATTCGAGTATTTCTTTGGCCCTCACCTGCACCTGTTGTAATCTGCCTATCCTTTCATTTGTCTTCGATTGTTTATTTTTGGACTTTCAATCTCGTATAACATATTCTGGGTCAGAAAATCTATCCAAAGAGGTGGATGGAGATAGAGAGACGGCCAAGCCAACAATTACAACTACAATGGTGTTGTACAAAATATTCGATGGCGCTGCTAAGCCATCATCGATGTAATACAAAAATGTAAAGACCAAAACAACAAGCCAGCTTTCTTTCTCTAACGCCCAGCCATCAATAAAATGTACGAATGGCTGTGTGTCGGTGCTGCTGCTCTGGCAGGAAGAGATTCATTTACCGCCCAAAAAAATAATAAGCCTGCAGCAGTCCATCGTCACGTCTTTTAGATGGATATTGTGATGCACGGCGCTTCGTTCACACTGATGTGGTGGCTCTCTTTTCTGGGCGTCTGTACACTTTTATCTGTATGGAGCTCATGCTGCTGATATTGCTCGTGGTTAGCAACAACAGCAGACCCCAAGGTTTATAGAAATGAGTCCAGATAATTTTGTGTTGAATAGGAAAACAATAAACACGTTACGATTATAATATTATTTGTATGTATGTATGTATGTGTTCACTGTCGCTCTTCAATGAGAAAGAAAGAGAGCAAGAAGGAGGCTGGGGCGGGCTGTAAGGCTGAAGCGAATTGCAATGAAATTCTCACTATTATTTAGTGTCAGTCACTCTCTATGTTTTTCTGTTGAAAATATAACTTGAGTGACACAGCGATTAATCCATTTGTTCTTCCTTCCTTCTTCCTTCTCTTCTCTAAGCTTTTTATATACCCCGTATATTCCAACTATCCTCTTGTTCTGCTTTTATTCCATTTTCTCACACATTTATATATATCTATTCCCCAAATAAAAAGAAAGCAGTAATCTTGCCGCCTTTTCCTTTCCTTGCTTTGAGAGTTTATTCATAAAACCCGGCCATTCGATATCTATCCAGATATTTCCCCACACGCAACAAAACAAATAAAAGCTTCCGCATACATATTCACAAGGCCTTTTAATCCCATTTGATAATACTTTGTCTTCTCCTTTGTCAATAGAAAACAAGGGAGTAGCCAGCCAAGTAAACGCTGTATAGTATACCAACTTCAACAGCACTATTTTGCTGCCAGCGCCCCAGACCAGCTCAACCCGGTCTGGCCACAACACATCTGTCTGTTCATTTTCTTCCCGCTCATTCATTGATTCATTCGCATATTCACTCATATCTTTGATATATTCTCGATTCACATTCTCTCTATCTCGGAAAAAATTCCTTGTGGGGTATCATATATCACATAAATATCCATCCATCCATACACCGTTGATAATTCGGCTGACACAAACACTTGAACAAAAAAGGTATATAAGTATTGTCAGGTTTTGGTCTCTATTACGTCGTTTATCTGTATACAATCTTATCATCTCAGCTCAGCCCAGCTCGACACAACACAACACCAGCCATCCCAAATTTATATTTTATCAAGTCGATCATTAGCGACCAGTAGCACCACCACCACAATATTGATTGACATACACTCGCTCCTACTCAACCATTTCAAATACAATCATGGCGACCGCAACCATATCCCCCTCAACTCCAGCTCCCGTAAATCCCAAACAACCACCTCAACCCAAATCGGCCTCGACCTCTTCTTCATCGGCATCTCCAACCACCGGCAGTAGTGGTGCAACCACAAGTTTGATAAACCCATCCAGCAAACAGCGCCCCATCACCAAACCCACAATCACATTATCAACCACCAGCACCAAAAACCGATTCTACGAAGTAATCGACGACAGCGCCTTGTTCAGCCGTCTAATGATGTACTCGGCCTCCCACTTTTGTCCAGAAATTGCGCTATTTTTGGAAGAGTATCAGCAGCTTAAAGCCAAAGTCGTGGCCTTCTTTAATATGGGCGAGCCTGGGTTTGACTATCCCGAACTTGATATCGATATTGATAGTGATAAATCGTTGGAAGATCGTTTAAACCAAATGAACAGCCATAGTAAAAATAACCATGGTGGTGCTGCTCCGGGTAGTATGAGGTCGTTTGGTGGAGATTCAAAGAATTCATTCAATGGTCATCAGGGTAACATTAATAACAACAATAGTGTGGCATCAGGAGGAGGAGGTCGAAGAAATTCAAAATCTTTTATATATGGAAATAACGGTGGATCGGGCAACAACAACAATAATAATAATGGTGGTAAAACTGTTAATTCTCGGAATGCAATGTCCAGTAGTTCATCCCACATCAGTGATTCCCCCAACAACACCACCACTACTACTAACAACAATAATAATAACGGCGGACAATCGAAGAATAACAAGATTAAAGAAATGTTCGGATTTAATTCCAAAAAGAATTCCTCATCTTCTTCCAACAATCCTGGTGGAGATGGAGGAGATTCAAAATCTTTAGGAATGTCATCATTTGATGGTTCATCTTCGTCAAATTTATCATCTCGTCACAGCCACAACAATAACAACAAGAAACAGCAACAACAAAGCCAAGCCCATTCAAGACAATCAAGAATCCTTCGTACCATTACTCCAGCAAATGGAAGTGGAAGTGGCACATGGGTATTGGAGTCTATTCCTCCATTCTCGTCAGCCAGAATTACCATTTTACAAACACTATTGGAATCTCCAGCGGGTCAAAGAACTGTAGCTAGTCTCACTGCTGCTGCTGCTGCCGCCAATAATAATAATAATAGTAATTCGTCAAAATCTTCAGGTGGACGTTCATCTTCTGATCCAGTATCGCCAACTACTACTACTACCACCACATCGAATAACAATAATAACAGCAGTGGCTCTAACCAACAACAACAACAACAACAATTAAAAACAACGACTTTCTATGTCAACAATATGACCACAATTGCTGTCAACACTGATTCATGCTCACTAGCTTCATTCAAAGTAATTCCATTTGCATTACGTTCCCAATTTTATGGATTTTATCGGATATTCATAGCGGAGGGAGGGACTTTGCAAATCAATATCGAGGGCCGTATTATGGACAGAATTACAAAGCTTATTGAGTCGTATCATTATACTGTCGATATGTTGGATGAAGTTCATGGTGAAGTATTGCAAATGCTGTATCAGAATATTTATCGAAAATTCATTAGGTCATTTGACAGCACTAATAATAATAATAACAGCAGCAGCAATAATAATCCTGGTGGTAGTAATGATATAATGATGAGGTTTAGTAATCCTAATACTCCAACTCATATTGGTGGTTTCTAATTTCTTTTTCCTCTCATTCATTCATTCATTCTTTATCTATTTATCGTTTTTTTTGGTTTATTTAATGTTTTTGTGTGTGTGTGTCCCTCCTCTTGGTTGTTGTTATACTACTATCTATTATTAATTATTTTTGATACTTTTTTCGTTTTTCATCTCTCAAAGTTCTATTTTTTTTCTCACATTTATTTTTCAATCTTTTTGATTTATTGATATTAATATTCATAATGAATGTGATTTTGGAAATGTTTTGCTATACATGAATCTCTTACTCTCTTTATGTATATGTATTGTGTGAATAAGCAAGCATCCTAGAATTTTAATAAAAAATCTATATCTAACTAAGTGTAAAAGTAAAACTCCTAGAAAAATTTGTACTTCTTTGTGGTAGCAGTTTTACTTTTATTATTATTAATATGGTGGCTTGAGGATTCGGTCTTTTTTGTTAAATTCTTGTAGCACAAATCTATCTATCGATTTCATAGCTAATCACTAATAGAATCTTGCTATATAATAATAACTGTGCTTGGCTGACAATGAGGGAGAAAGTGATAGAGAGAGAGAGAGAGAGAGAGAGAGAATTTGTGCGCGTGTTTGTGAGCCATTTTGGTAATGTCAAAGCAAGATTCCAATTTTGTTTGGACAGACAAACAAACTAACAAACAAACAAAAAAGAGACGCCACACAATTTATGAAACTTTTGTGTTTGGTCATCTTACTAACTAGATTTTTCTTCAGTTTATGATACTTAACTCCAGGATATATAAAGA
Source organism: Mycoemilia scoparia (assembly GCA_027575805.1). Taxonomy (NCBI): domain Eukaryota; kingdom Fungi; phylum Kickxellomycota; class Kickxellomycetes; order Kickxellales; family Kickxellaceae; genus Mycoemilia; species Mycoemilia scoparia. The sequence continues at coordinate 35,933 of JANBPU010000044.1, read as the reverse complement.
ACAGGTCACAGAGACATAATTGAAATATACTCTTGTTTTATTAAAAAAGCGAGTATACTCTTCTGTCCATCCGTCCGTCTCTCCGTCCCTCCGTCCTTGTGGGTGGATGTGGAAGAAACTGAATCACATGTGTGAAAATGGCTTGCTTTGGATGTCTTTATTCAAGCCCCCCCCCTTCCTTCACTTTTAACAATTATTAGTATTAATGACTGCTTATTAACATCACTGTTGCTGTTTTTGTTGTCACAAGGATTTAAATAGTTGGTTTATAGACCATTATTGAATTTTTGAATAACTATCAGAATCCATTATCACCATAGAACCAACGAACTTAACCACTACTCTACTATGGTCGATACTGAAACCGCTTGAACTGTTGTCGTTATGGTGGCGGTGGTCAAGTTTGATTTCTACAGCACCACCATTCTTATTTGAACCATTGTTTTTAGAGTCCTCAGTATTCACCACTCCACCATATGGCTGTTGCTTCTCCTCTGTCCACGACTCACACAAACAAAGCACCCAGACCCACACACAATGAAATAGCACACAATTTATATTGTGCATGCCTCTATGTGAGTGGGTATGTGGGTGTGCCGCCACTTTATTATTATTGATTTCTATCAATGTTTATTGAATTGTTATTGTCTACGGGGAGCCATAGAGAGACATTCTTCCGAGAGTATTCTCCTTGTTTATTTTGGTACACGCACTACATGTACATACATACATACATACTCAAGCACCTTTACAGCAAGAGAGATAGTAGAGAAGAAATAAGAGGAAACCCATTCAAAAAGCAAAAGAGAGAGAGTGTGTGTGTGTGTGAGCGATGGAGGAACTGTCATTTGATTCAATACACAGCTTACTACTTCTATCAGAGAAAACAACCAACACAAATACATAAATAAATATAAAAGTGTCTTTCTCTGCTCTGTGTAAATTCTGTAACATCCCAAAAGCTCTTTATCTTTTCCAAAACTTTTCTTTGTTTCAATTAAGTTGATTTTCTAAACACCTCATCTAAAATGTTCAAGTACTACCAATCCACCGCTGCTATTACTATCGCTGCTATTTTGGCTTCTACTGTTGCTATTGTAAAAGCTGATGGAGTAGATGGAGTGGATCTTGAAGCCTTGGTTTCCGCTAACTACCCTCAGCTTCGCAGCAAACTGTCCCCTCTTATCGACCAGTTCAAAGAACTCGACCGCCCAGACTATGATAAATTGACCTCGGCTATGGGTGACGACACTTTGCCCGAAAAGTTCGATGCCAAAATATTTGACCGCATCGAAGATGCCTTGGGTGGTGAAGCCAAGATTAAGGAAATGATGTCTGTTCTCGGCTTGGACTCTCTTACTGAAGGACTTAGTATTCCAGCTCCTACTGGATCCCATGAAGTTAACAGTGATGGCGGTGATAGCAGCAAGTCCAAGAGTGGTAATGGTGATGACAATTTGAAAAAGGATGATCAGGAAGGCGCTGGCGTTGTTTCTTTTGGTTATAATGTTGGTGTACTTGGTACCTCTTTGGCTGTTGCTGCTGTTGGTCTCTCATACTTCTAAGCTTCTCCTATTATCATCATATTAACCTAATTTCTCAACCCGCAACAACAACAACAACAACAACAATTTCCTTTCACTACACTGACCGATGTGTCTTATCTCGCTTCATCCTTTTACCATTCTAACCCCCTCCCCACCGCATCATAATCTAGCAATCTTTTTGATATATACTTGAATCTTTTGCCTTTTTAATGACAATATAAAAACTCAACATCAATACGGGCCATAGTGCCAGCATCTAGTTGTTTGTTCAGTTGGCCATTTGCCAATTGACCCTGTCAATTCTTTTTCCAGGCCACTTTGAACATATCGCCATGACCAGGTTAAACACATGCAAGGGCAATAATTCCCCCTTTAATATACCACTACCAGCCCATCACCAAGTTGAAGTTACAAACCACTTCATTGCATCACCAATTGAATTGTTTTTATGTGGCTTTGTGGCCACGCAATTTGTATCAAAGTCACTTATATGTTTCTCTCTAGCTCAACAAGAAACACACACACACGCGCGCGCACACACAAATATATTTGCTGTCCTTTATGTTGCCATGAAATCTAATCTATGTGGCACCATGCAACTTGGATATAAAATAAAAACAGTTTGGTGGTTTCATGTATGTACACATTTAACATTGTCAGGTCACAGCCGAGGGATTTGGTTGGTGGTAGTAAGTTGGGTACGGAGAATACTGCTTTGCAGGCATTAATTGGCAATACATAATTGGTGTTTGCTTTATATACAGTACATTGTGAAAATCCTGTTTCCTTTCTTTAACTTTATTGTACACCAAATAATGTGTCTGTGAGCATGGCAATATTACTTTTGGTTTTGGATATAGACGTGTTGACGCACCGAAGTACATACACACACACACACACATATCAATGTAGAAGAATGAATAAATGTTGAGGAGATGGGAAACTTGGAGATCTCAATGAATTGTGTGGAATCAGTTGCCAGAAAGCTTAAACAGATAGATAGAAAGGATGAATGGTTTATTGGAATCATAGAATCATGGTTCTTAATCGGCTTGGCTAATAGTCTCTGCAATTCATCATGTATTTTAAAAATGAAACTAGTGGATAGTCCGCTATTGTTACAGATATTCTCATAGTGATTGATGGAGTATATGAGAACTATATTTTTAAAAACTCCAAAGTTCTTTCTCTATCAGTAAGACATGGGCAGATAATAGTCAACAAGTTATGAATTCCAACTACATTTGTTTTTATGCTGCTTGGATAAATACAGTTATTGTGTTGGATCATCTGTGGCTTAGATACTTGAGAGTCCTTTTTACTATATATATATATATATATATCTCTCTGTGTGTGTGAATTGGATATCATCAAACAATTCTTGAAATAGAATCTTGGCAGTTCACTTTGTTTATGTAGAAGAACCAGCCTTCTTTGGATTGAACATCCACCCATTAATTCATCTACATTTCAGTTGTGCCAAGCATTCACACATACCTCATTGTAGACAGATGCTTGTGAGAGCATCCTGATATCCTTTTAAGTCATTACTCCATTATTTATTGCTTTGAGAAAGGGGATAAGCCACACATACATTGTCCGTATCTTTACACACATCATACCCTGCTATTATTCTCCATTGCTTCAGTAATGGAGCACTGTCTCTACCATCAACTATGGTGATCTACTTATACTATTTGACTGTTTTTGGTTTTTGACAATTGGGCAAATATGGCCACTGACATAGTTTATGCACTTTCCCTAATGATTCGACACTCCCCTTCAACATCGATAGCCCACACCACCAACATCAACAATAATAATAATAACAACGACATCTACCAAAGCCCACACACATGGGTTCACTGACTCACACATTTGACATTGCTAAACTAGGGACCCAAGAAGAAGGAAGTGAGGGAGAGAATGTTTTGGCTTTTCCCTACATCTTTCTCTTTTCAGTCATACATAAGTGTATATATAAGCATCATCCAACCACAACCGCAACCACATACTATACTCCATTTCAATTCAAAAACCACATTTTTCTTTCGCATATTACTACAGCCACTATTAATCTTTCACGTCACCACCACCACCACCACTACCACATATCCGTAAAATGAAATTCTTCACCGCACTTATTGCTTTTGCTCTTTTGATGGCCCTTGTCGTTTTGGCCGACGATGCGTTGAAACAGTATGTTCAGGCCCACTACGCCCAGATCAAAGACAAGGCCAATGGCAGCAAAGGATTGATGCAGCTCCTTAAACCGAAGGTTTATGATGCCATGCAAAAACTTCCTAACCACGAATTTTCTTCTCAGTTCGATCCTGCTACCTACGATCAGTTTGTTCAAAATATTGGTGGACCCCAAGAAATGCGTAGTTTGTTGAAATTGGGTGGATTCAACGATATTCCCCAGTAATAGAATAGTAATAATAATAATAATAATAATGGAACGAGATTTTGTTTATACATTTCTTTATACTCGTTTATATATATATATGCGTGTGTGTATGTAGTAGTAGATCTATTAGGTGTGCTCTATAGATATAATTAAATGACACTACTGTTAGTACCACTACTATAAATTTAATAAACTATACTAATTTATTATTATTATTTGAAGTATATATTTGTCAACACAGTCACATATTTAAATTCATATTATATTGAATGATTATATATCGTTGATATATAATATTATTACTATTTCTATTATTTTTGTGATTACAAGTTTAACGGAGGGTAGGGCGGTTGTTATGAAAAAGTTAAAGAAGTATAGAAAATTGTATTATAATAATACAAACATCTATAATAACCTGACGAGGGAGAAATATTATCATGCACTGAGTCATGAAAATTAAAAAAACAATAAATGTAAAAATTCGATATATACTTTTGAATGTTACTTATATATTTTTTTTAACGTACTATACAGTGTTATTTTTGTTAATGGTAGTGTTATTGTTTATATTTTTTTCTAAACTAAATGAGCAGCAGCATATGGGTAATAACTTTCGCCCTTCAAAAATAACTACCCATATGGCGAAACACGTAAATAATCAAATGTATGGTAGGTAAAAATGGGTCCTTATAATTTGGCCCAACTACTAGCCATTTCATAAGCAATGCCTGGGGACTCATTTCTGCCTGAAGCCTTGTGAACTTTGACCATATATAATCGTTTGATATAATACATAAATTTGTTTGCCTTGCAGAATTTTTATACATTGACATTCAATTCATATTGTGTAGTGGTCTTTGAAAAGGAGGGTAGAGTGTGAGTAGAAGTGAAGAACACATTTTTATTAAAAACCAACAACAATAATAGTAATGCCAACAACGACAATGAATAATAGAATAATAAATATACAAAATAGGGGAGTCTGACAGAGGCAATTTGTGGCTTTTCTCTACTATGGTTTTTAGAGTATCCATGATGAAAGAGGAGAGAAGAACACAATTGAAATTTGTTGATGTGTGTACACATTTGTTTTCTATATAGGATAATATGTGGGAGTTGAACTTGACTGCTCGACAACTTTCAATTCTCTGGCTAATTACTTATTTATACTTTCAAACTTTTTCAATTTGACTCGTCACCAACCAGCACACATACTCACTATCTCCCTCTTTTTTTCTTCCAACTTTTTTCTTTCTATTTATCTATCTCAAAACTATACTTTTATACCCACATCAATCACACGTATACGAAAAGAAAATGCGTCCATCATTCATCAACAAATCTACTTTCCTAGCCTTTGTGCTAGTCTTGGTCCTTATTGTTTCGCCTTCGCTTTTGGTATTTGCATTTAACCAACAACTCCACGATTACGTTAAAGACCATTACCCTCAGATCCGCCAAACCATTATCGAAAAACAGGCCTTGATAAAGATCATTTACAGGGAAAAGTACGAGAAAGTCAAGCAAATATTCCCTAATTTGAAAGAAATCCCCCAGGACTTTAATGACGATATTTATAACAAGATCATTGAGGCCTTTGGCGAAGATACTATTAAGAGTGCTCTGAAGTTGGGTGGTTTCGACTACCAGGGCCCTTAAATTTACTTTAACCGCCATTACCAATATGAGCCATTATTTCTGAAAGGCCAGTCACTCATTTGGATGTGATTACAGCCCCTATAATCATTGGCAACCACCAAAAGGAGGCGTGGTACCCTTCAAAGATTATGATCCATAATTCTATATATGGGCTTGATTTAATTTGTTACTATTGCTCTCTTGTTTAATTTTCTATTTTGGGAAACTTACATAATAGAATAAAATAGCGATAGTGAAACTAGCCATGGTAATTGATTGAGTGCAGTAGATTGTGGAAACTCATTCCAAAACTTATGTAATGAGTCAAAGAATTCAGGGAAATGCAGGTATTATTTAATAAACAGGAATGTAAAGCTAACTTTTATTTTAACAAGGAAAAATGTGATAAATTTAAATAAATATAAAAAAGAATAAAACAAGAAGCAAAACATGAGTTAAAGAGAAACATGTACATGTGTGTGTATGTGTGTGAATGATGTATATTTGGTAATACATGTGTTATTTAATACAACAGATGTGACAGAGGAAGTGGAAAGTCATAGCGACGACAACGACAACGATGATGATAATAGGGCAGAAGAAGACTGAAAAACACAACAATATTTCTAATTTACAGACCTGTGATCTGTTTAATATCGATACCCAAATCACCGATTCCTTTAAGCGGACAATCAAAGTTAACAGTGTTAGAAATCTTCGGTTTAATGCCCAATCCCGAGATAGGCTTGATCTCGACCTTTGCATCATACGAGAATTTCAGAGGGGGTCCATTCTTTACACAGCTCTTTTGAACCATCTCTGCAGCATCCTTATAATTGACCTGTGTAACATCCAGCTTGAAGTTGAAGAATATCACCATGTCATTGTCAACCGATTTCTTTGGCATCTTGAAAGCTTTTGGTAGTCCACCCTTTCCAACTGGGAATTTACTGTTCTTTCCGTCTCCCAAATTGATAAATCCATCAACAGTTACATTATTTATGGTCCAGGGAATAAAGTTGGGATTAGAAACGTTCATGTGGATTTCTAGTGGAAGTGTCACCATGCCTTGTCTGTTAAAGCCAATGTTTCCAATAAACTGGTCGGCCAAACTACCACTGCTACTATCTGAAGATGATGCTGAATTGCTGTTTCGCACATCTATCCGATCAAATTCAGCTTGTGGAATTCGAGGCCACAAAAAGTATCCAGCTACAGCTAATCCGGCTATGATTACTAATGTGATTGGGACACAGAATGCCCAGTACTTTTTAGTACAGCAGCATGAACAGCATCTGCATCTACGGCGACGCTTAACTGGTTCTTTAGTGAACCCATATAGTGAGTTGTTGTCACTAGTTTCTCTTGCACCGGCTGCTGCTGCTGCGGCAGCGGCGGCGGCAGAAGTGTTTCCATAGAGATGTGTCTTTTCCAGGTATGTAGAATTGCCAGGTGTGGAGTCGGATCTTTCGCGATAGTTTGGATTGGAAGGATCGGCTAATAAGCGGCTGTTACTAGAGTTGTTGAATCCGTCTTCGGTATATCTGAGCTGTGGAGGCGCTAATGTCTCTTCTGGGGTGGGAGCGTATGAATAGTTTCGGTATTCAGAGTCTTGGTAGGGAGCGAAAGCGCCACCATCACTACCTAGACTGTAGTTATTGTTGTTGTGGGGGTTGTAATCCCGGTCCATTGGTGGAGGAGAGTAGCGAGGGTTTTGATTGTGTAGATACGACATGATCGCGGTTGTGGTGGTTCTTTGATATCAAGATGGTTATTATACAAAGAAAGACAGGTGATGGGCAGTATAGCTTTGGTGTTTAAGGAAAGAGAGCCTTGTGTGGTTGGTGGTGTAAAATATCAAAAGTGTGTGTAAGTGTGCGGCTAGAGTATACCCAGACACAAATACAAAGGATACACGAAGTTATAAAGAAAATAGAATGTAACTAGATAGTGAGAATAGATAGACTCAATATATGTATGTATCTATGTATCTATGCGCGTAAGAATGTAGAAGTGAGGGAAAGAGAAAGCTATTTATAAAAGCAAATAGCAACACGGGTCGTTGGTACTGAATGAGAGAGAGCTTATTTAGCACAAAGCCAAGAAACCAAGCTATTGTTCAGACAGCAATAGAGGCCTATGTATGGTAGGTAGGCAGGTAATTACTGGGTGTCAAAACGTTTTTATCTGGCTGTATGTGTGTGTGTTGGAGGAGTGATTAACACCATATGTAATCTATATGGGAAGGGAGGAATTATGCTAGTAGTGGCTGCTCTATTATGTGGATTGGTTGCAGAGAGAGGCCAAGGCACTAGCGATAAAGCAGTATTTGGATGATGGTGTTGGTGTGTATTTATGTCGATCTTTTTGGGACTGGACTTCTTGGCCTTTTAACAGTAGTAGCCAAAGAGAGAGAGATAGAGTGCTGTGCTATTGTCCTTGATATCCCCTGGTTATTGTTTAATTGAATATACCAGTATAGGTATGTATGTGTGTGGGGACCTAGATCCAATACAAAATGGTTGATAAATATAAGTAGGGGGGTATATATAAAAGTTTTAAAGGAAAGCAATATAGTTATAACAATATGGAAAGATGAAAACCAAAAAGGCTAGGGACAAATTGAATAAAGATAAAAAGGAAATAAGAGAATAGAATCAGGGAAAGTGAGAGAGATAAAGGGAGCGGCTATATAATGTATGCTAGGAATCAAAAGAACACGATGAAGGGATCTAAAGAATGCGATGGCGATGATATAGTAAAGAACTCCAAAGGTGCATAAGAAGCAATTTAAGAAAAGAATCTGGAAAAAACACCAGAGCTGGGTTTCCTTCTCACACACAGGGCTACAGTTGTTTGTGAATATGTGTGTGTGGCGGGTGTGAAGGGATTCAATCGGGTGGAGCTGTGGAGCTGGGGTAGGAAAATAGAAAAGCGCATAAGTTGGTTCCACCACCACCAGGATAGGCCAGCCAGCCAGCTAGCCAGATAGCCAAGGTAAAGTATTAACAGCAGGCATTATTATAGAAAAAGCCAAAGAAAATTGGGAGATATCATAGAAAAACTACCACACCGCTTTAGTGGATATGTCAATCATTCGTTCGCGGCCATGTGTATTGCCTGGCCAGTCGGTCAATGGGAAATCAAAGAATGTCATGGTGCAGTTTCAAGCCAGGTCCCAAAGTGCCGAACCCATCAAAGGATTGGCTGCATTCCCCAAAATAGAATATAGCAGCCAAGAAATTCTTGGCATCCATGGTGTTATGCATTTTCCGTCTTTCCAGAGTTACACACAAGGGCATCGGCCTTATTGTATAAGGAGACGCACTGGTTCGCACACTTGGCATCATCGCTCTCGTCATATGTGGCAGAGCAGTCTCCTCTAAAAGGGTACTAGGTACTCCCCTGGATACTAGTCAATCATCACCAAGACTCTAGTTAAAAAGTATAGCTCATGGGCTGGTTTGCAAGGAATATGTGAGGGTATCTGTCTGTCCCCTTTTGGTGGAGAGCTTGCTATATATATATATATATATATGTGCGAGTGTCTGCCACTAGCTTTTTATTGTTAGAAAGCCAAGACATACAACTAGGACTGACTATACTAGCCTCTTGTCCTATTCTCTAGTACTTTATTATCAAAGCCAAGTCGGCGATGGTGATGAGGACGCGCCAATGCAAGTATATTTTCACGATGATACACCCCAAAGATCTGGGAGTCATGGCGCTTTGTTTATTTTCTGGATAAAATATACAGATAGACTCGCACAAAATACCCAGTTCTATGCTGATTCGCTGAAAAACGTTCTTGGGTCTTGGGTTAATCAAAGGCATGAGGTTGGTTGCATCAATTCTGAAACACATGGATCATAATTTTCGAAGGGTGCATGTTGATAGGGGCAATCCCAGCCAAATGTGTGGCTCTATAGCCCTTCAAAAATAACTACCCACATTCTCTCCACCTTAAATTCAACTGCCCTAATGTTATCTTCAATGGAAGCGCTCTCTAGGCCCATGGTCTCTGGCGTTTTAAAATACTAGATAAATAGCGAGAGATTGTTTTATATGCACTTTATTTGTATAGCATATATCACATGAGTTCATATACTTGCCAATCGGAATCAATGAGCTGGGATGCTGTGTATCAAACCATAGAAACAGCAGCAGTTAACTATGGTGGGTAGCGGCATATTCTCACATCTTATGCTAGGTGGATGTAGTGGCAGTTGCTTGGGCTGCTATACTTATAAGCTTGACTATGCTATATCAGCGCACATATACACAGCACATTCCCATTGCAATAGACTGAGGCTTGTGTGTCAAGATCCGATTAGAGCGAATGTTCTTTCTAAGGCGACTATATGGCTGTGCAAAATCATAGGCTAGCCATCGAACTACAAGAGTGCGGGTTGGTTTTGGAATAAGTAAACGCACGCACGCGCATATACTTGGTTGCTGGTTAAAATGCATATATCAATGCGAGACCATTATTCCATACTTGAAGAGTCGGGTATGTGTATGTGCGAGGAGCTACAATTTATACTAGGGCGTATCACCGATCCCTAAACACTCATTTTGACTCCAAGTTCCTTCATGTATTTTGAGTTCAATCAAGACCCTTAGCCACACAAGTGTGCCTTTCCAGTCCAGTACGTACACACATACGTACATCATTGCCACTTGTTTATTTCAGACATTGGGACCTATCCATGCCAAGATCAATCATGAAGCGATGATGTCCGATAGAACCTGACCATAGAATTCTCTTACTCAGAAGGAAACCCTTCCATCTATTTAAAATTTCATCATTGTTGCTATTGACATGTCAAATCAGTGGGCTTTCACCTTGTCAATGAATAATACGGCATAATTTTGTCTTTTTAATTGCCCGTGCTTTTATCAGTGAGAGAGTATGTGGGGCGTGACGCAAAGTTCATGACGATACGTACCAGTGGGGTATCCTTGGTTAAAATTTATGTCAGTGTTCAAGTGGAAATCACAGGACACGATGCTCCTAGCGTTGCTGACCTGGGTAAATTTTACGGAGCCAGCCTCTTTGGCATTACTTGATTCGTGCAGCCTCTACCCACTCGGATTTCTGCAGGGCTTGACTTCAACTTCATCAGAATTATGCACCTCATCCCGTATTCTTTCGCTCGTTTTTTCTTTCCCAGGGCCAAATTGTTTTGTGGCTCGTTAGAAAAAATATGCCATTTTCCCAGGTCATCCATACTAACATCTCTTAAACCCAATCTTGAGCAGCAAGAGTGTATGTATGCGTGTATATTGAATTTTGTATTCTAAAAATAGATTTGGTTAGTTATTTTTGAAGGGCGACCATTTGCTAATAGACTGTGATCACTCATTTGGCTGGGATTTCCCCTATAATCGTTGACCACCAAAAGTCACACTTCGAAAATAATGATCCATTTGGTTCTGCCTGATGACTTTCACACACACACACACAAAAATGCATGCGAATTGGTATATTTAATGTGATTTTGTAATAATGAAACTCCGACATTAATAATGATGTAATGTGTTTATAGTAATAATGCTATTAAAAGGGGCTCTTTTTTAACCATTTCTTTTAATTTTTCCTACCAATTGGTCAAAGCTCATCACATAAGGCCTTAGGCAAAATTGCCCCCATGAGTAACTGCATATGGACTAGCCCATGATTGAGCCAAAATCGGAGGGTCCACTTCTGTCTACCATAGACTCAATCACCAGTGAAATCTTCCCAATTGGTCACATTTATTCAAAATAAACACCTGAATAAACTAATAGAAACATGCTCATGTGATGGCTAAACATTTAGAAATAAAAATATAAAAAGGCTTTATAGATCATTCTTTTAAACGCTTTTTACTATTACTGCTAAAAAAACAAGAATAGTAGTAGCCAATTTATCTAACATGGCAAGTTCTCCACCAACAGAGAACAGGCTGGTTATATCATACATTCCCTGCAAAACAGCCCATAGGCCATGCATTTTAGCTGTAATTTGGCATATTATTGGCTATTATCTAGGGAATTATTCTGGTACACCTTTAGTGGCAATTCTGCCATTTCCTCGGCCATTCCATTTCCCACACCATTGACAACAATAGAAAACAAAAAACATTCATAAACAAAAATTCCCTTAAAAGTAGGATATATGTGTTGCTGAAGCTCATCAGCTTTGCCTGAGAGATGCTGTTATACATTTCCACAACAAGTGGCTACTGCTATAATACATTTACTGGGATTTTGCCAAACCAATTTCGATTCAATATCTTGTGTGAAAAGTTACAAAGCAAAATGGCCGAATGGGAATTGTGGCATGGAATTATTGTGTTTTCAATGCCAAAAGCAATAACAAAACATACATCAGTGCAATAATGTTTAAGAGTAATGATTCCTATCATTGGCAACGCCAGTTGCAAAAACTAATCACCACTTTAGTAAAACAACAAGAGAATAGAGAAGAGAGGGAAAAAGGCGCCTACAACAAAACTCACAGTCGATGCAGAGCACAATAAGGATGTGTTTTCAACAACATCATAGCTAACCAAGCCTTGCTTCAGCAAGAGGGTTGACTTTCATGAGATGTATCTGTGTTTTTATAAATGCCCGTATTCCCAGACATCTAAAGGCCGATATTATAGCAATACATTTTCTCTCCTACTATTTCTATTTCTATTTCTATTATTGCTATCTATTTGATTAACTCATTGCTGTTCATAGCCTTACTTTGTCACAATGAAACTCTTTGGTCTGTCATCCACCGCTGCTGCTTCACTTCTATGTCTCTCATCTGCATTCGCAAATGCCGAAACCAGAAAAAACTATCAAATCGAAAGCAAGATCATTTCCAATACTGGACTACCAGGTCTTAGTATTCCAGGCATTATGACTATAGGACCCTCTTTGCAAGTACTCGGTCACACGACTGGAGACATCTGTGGAGACGAACCTACATTCTTTGCCAACACGACAGCCAGATACCATTTTAGTGTAAAATGGTTTAATGGGAAGATAAGCAAAGAATATAACTGCGAGATTCCAAAGGGGAAGGACCAGCAAAAGACGTGCGAAATAGGTATAAATCATCAAAATCCCAAAGGGTGTGGAAATCTTTTGAAGGTCATCATCACCTCTTCCAGCTATGAAGAGACGCCAAGATATAAAATCGATATTGGCGAAACTGGTAAGAAGCGTGGCCATGTGAAAGCTGATGTCAAGGTCGATTTAGATGCAAATGCAAAAATTAGTGTTGTTGATTCTGGAAGTGTTTTTCCACCTAAACAAACATGTATGCATAAAAGATGGGATGTTGATAAGAGTAAAGACTTGCATCCTGCTAAGCTCCACAAGAAATTTACTATTGTCGATGTGACTTCGGGTAGCAGCTATTGCTAAAAAAACACTTACTTTTTGTTTAATTACCTTTCTCGATTATATTTTTGAAATTTAAAAGAGCTCGATTATAATCATTAAACTAAAATTACAATATCATTTACAATGAGTAATGATTTATGAAGGGTAAATTTCGGGAACCAATAATTATAGGGGCAATCGCAGCCAAATGGATGTCCAGTTTTACTAGTAAACTTTCACCCTTCAAAAATTATTACCCATATTGTTATTATCGTTAGCCTTTACAATAAATTCTCTTGTCTTTTGCTATTCTTGGGTTCGGCTTTTGAATAGCACACATTTACGATATCTATGTCAGTATCCAAATTATCCACAAATATGGGAGATGATTTTTGAAGGGTTGGCAACTTATTTGGCTGTGATTGCAGCCCCCTATAATAATTGGCCATCATAAGTTATTACCCACATAAAGTGATAATATTCAGGAGTTAAAAGCATAGACCAACTGGTAGCTCAATTTCAATGATGGATTGAGTGACTGTGATTTACTTTCAAATCTTTTCGTCAATAAATCAAATCGGCGCTGTGTAACCAATCCACGCTGCCATGTTTGTTTACTGAAGCCGATTAACCAACATGAACTAGCAAATTGCTGTTTAAAATAACAGCCACTATTAACAACAGTCATCAACAAGGCCACTTGAATTAGTACATACATATATACATACATACAGAAACAAGGGAAATAGCTAAACTGCTCTTTCATAACTCTCCGCAAACAAATTCGCATATATTTATAAACCTTGGTTATTTGTAATTTACAGCTTAAAAGAGATGATGCCCGGGCTACATGGTCTAAAACCATTTCATGGATTGCCATACGAAGACTTGGACAGCTTTATTGAGACAATGGAGCAGGCTCGTTACATGTTTCAATGGACCGAAACCGAATTACTTGCATGCGCTAATCTCCAATTGGTAGGACCAGCTGGAGAATGGCTTGACCAAATGGACCAAAACTTCCAAAACTCCAAAACCAATACCAATGATGTAGTCAGTGGCTTGGCAGCAAGCAGCAATAAAGTAAATGGTTGGTCAAGTTGGGCTCAATTCAAAGAAGCGCTCTACCATCGATTTTCCAGAAATACAAATTTCTATAGCCAACATGGTGCCAGCGTTTCAGCATTCACTTCTCCAACATTAACTACAACCACCTCACTTAATGGTTCTAGTAACAATAACAATAATAATAATAATAATAGCAACAACAATAACACTGGTATCGGAGATATTGATGGGATAACCAGCCTAAGGCAGGAGGACAATGAATCCCTCCAGTCCTGGATAGAACGTGTTAATCATGGAGTCAATCTTACTACCATCATCCACAACACTAGCGGCTTCAACATTGATGATGGAAGCTATGATAACTTAAAAACAAGCATATTTATGAAAGGATTGGATCCAAATCTTTCTGTTCTATTTCCAACCGGTATGGTATGGAATCAGATAGTCGGACAAGTCGAATTGATGGCCCAATCACCAGATCTTAATGCCATTATTGGGTCTTCGAGGTTTTCGTGTAGTAACCGTGGACTTGTGAGGTTTTTGGTTCATACTATACTGGATGATATTCCGCTTTGTCCGATCTCTTCGCCCGGTGGTGATGGTGGTTCGGCGCCTGCGTCTCCATCTTGTTCGGCTACAGAATCTCATGATGGCTCTGCTCCTACTCCTACTGCGGGTTATATGAATGGAGAAGGTAGCAATGATATTGATGGTAGTAATAACAATAAGAAATCGATTCCTAGTAATGATGTTGCTATTGTTATGGAAAGATTAGAAAGACTGCAAGCTCGATTTGGTGGGATTTCAAAAAATCAAGGCAGTGGCAATACTAATTATAATAATAGTGGTGGTGGTTTAAATGGTAGATCGCCTGTATCTAATCGTGGAAACCGATCAATGACTATAAACAATTCACCAGGAAACAATAACAATAATAGCCATAGCAGCAACAGCAACAGCAATAGCGGCAGTAGTGCTGGTACTGGTGGAAAAAATAGCATGAGATCA
Organism: Mycoemilia scoparia; assembly: GCA_027575805.1. NCBI lineage: Eukaryota > Fungi > Kickxellomycota > Kickxellomycetes > Kickxellales > Kickxellaceae > Mycoemilia > Mycoemilia scoparia. Next base: position 20,900 of record JANBPU010000044.1, on the reverse strand, counting down.
TCTTTGGGTCGTCGTAATACCATGGGCTCAGCCGCATCAATATTTTCATCTATAAATGTATCTCAAAATAACCACAGCGGATCCAATTTCTCTTCATTGCCATCATCTTCAGCTATCAATACAGCAGCCAACCAAAGCCATGGAAATGGAAGAGGAGGAGGAAGTTACAAGCATCATCACACATCTAACAACAAAAGACATCATCAACAGCAGCCATGTCCAAGATGCGATCATTATGGTCATGACCAAGTCAGCTGTCCCAACCGTCCCCGTATATGTTATCAATGTCGGAAATCTGGCCATGTAGCTGCAGATTGTCCCGAGGCATCGGGAGATGAGAATGACGCAGTCGAGTTGGCCATTGATCCTGAAAATCTCAAAGAATCAGTTTTACATTCATTGTGCCAATTTGTTAAAACCTGTCCGCGCCAGCCATGGGTTAAAGAAGACAGCAAAGAAGACAGCAATGGTACCAAAAAGAAACCATGGGATACGATAGGATTGGGAATAATTGGGCCATTTACTGAAACCAAAAAGGGAAATCGGTTTATAATATTTGCTATAGATTCATATCTGGATACGCCGGAGATTCGGGCCATTCCGAATACATCTAAAGAAGTGGCAATGGAATTCTTTGTTGAGCAAATATTGGCATGCCATGGGTGTCCACGTCGGATAGCGTCTCAACATCGGACAGAATTTAGAACGACTTTTTGGGACTATTTGACGCAGAGGTTGAATGTTGAAAGGATGGATAGCTGCAAGAAAATTGATTTTAGAAAGATTTTGAAGGGAATGGTTAAAAGGTTGGATCAGACGTTTGGGGATGAGTGGGATAGATGGTTGGATGAGGTTGCGATTGCATATAGGACTACTGAGTATCATGAAGTCAAGGTTTATATTCCTAACCATAAAGGCAGAGGTAATGGATATGACGATGATGATGAGGAGGATGAAGATAGTGGACCTGAAATTAAGGAGGGAGATTTTGTGTGGCTTGGAATGGATGGACCTTATACCGTTATTTCTATTGAAGGTGGTGATAATGAAGTAATAGGAGAAGAGAAGAGGTATCATTTGATGGATATGTTTGGAAAAGACATGGGTGGTTCGTATAGCCGTAAAGAGATCAAGTTATATGGTACTCAATAACTCCAGGAATTTTCAGAGTTATTCTTTTCAGTGGTGGTAGTAGAAGTAGAAGTTTGATCAGCTGATTAATTGTTGTTGGAGATGAATAAGAGATGTTTTTGATTGAAATAAATATATATGTTTTGATTATAGCCCTTTATAGCCTTTATCTCAATGTATTTAGTAAGATTTTGCTAGAGATCAAATGAATGGTAAACAGAGATGGGTTCTCGGATTTTGGCCCAATTATGTGCCAATTCATGTGCAGCTCTTTGGGACTGATTTTTGCTTAATGCCATATGTAATCTAACTGTATTTACAATCCCCACATGTCCACAAGAAAATGTAAAAGAGGCTTCATTAACATACTATGGTCCACATGATTCTGTTTAGCATTGCTCTAAACATATTCTTTATTCTTTCATATACATTTCTTTGAAACTTTAAATTCCCGGATTATTCAGTTTGTGTATGGGGAAATGTGGTTTGATATTTCCAAACCTTGATTCGTATTTCGACACATAAATAAATCATTTATGTGTTGGATGCTGCTATGGCCATAGAGGGACACATTGGGCAGTATATCCAGCTACTCAATATCAGCAAGCCACCAGCCATTTAGTGCTTGGTAGGGAGTTTTTATAATGTTATGATAGTAACAAATGTTAGTATGTTTTTCAGGTAGGGCTTCTTTTCAAGATTCGTATAAGCAATGTGTGTCCATCTCCCATGAAAATAAAATGTCTTTGAACTTCCTCGTCTCAAGTGCTTTTAATTTGGACATTAATGCTCAAATGTGGCATTTACTTGACCATTCCATTTCCCACACCATTGACAATAATAGAAAACAAAAAACATTCATAAACACAAAATCCCTTAAAAGTAGGATATATGTGTTGCTGGAGCTCATCAGCTTTGCCTGAGAGATGCTGTTATACGTTTCCACAGCAGGTGGCTGCAGCAGCAAAACAATTACTAAGATTTTGCCAAGCCAATTTCGATTCAATATCTTGTGTGAAAAGTTACAAAGCAAAATGGCTGAATGGGAATTGTGGCTTGGAATGATTGTGTTTTCAATGCCAAAAGTTACAATAAAACATATATCAGTGAAATAATGTTTAAGAATAATAGTTCATATCATTGGCAACACCAGTTGCGAAAATCAGTCCCCAATTTGGTAAAATGAACAGGAGAATAGAGAAGAGAGGGAAAAAGGCGCCTACAACAAAACTCACAGTCGATGCAGAGCACAATAAGGATGTGTTTTCAACAACATCATAGCTAACCAAGCCTTGCTTCAGCAGGAGGTTGGCTTCCATGAGATGTATTTGTGTTTATAAAAGCCCGTATTCCCAGACATCTAAAGGCCGATGTCATAGCAATATATTTTCTCTATTACTATTTCTATTTCTATTTCTATTATTGCTATCTATTTGATTAACTCATTGCTGTTCGTAGCCCCACTTTGTCACAATGAAGCTCTTTGGTCTGTCATCCACTACCGCTGTTGCTCTTCTATATCTCTCATCCACACTCGCAAGTGCCGAAACCAGCGAAAGCTATCAAGTCAAAAGCAAGATCATTCACGAGGTTGGACTACCAAGTATCATTGTTCCACGTCTTATTGATATAACAACCACTTTGCAAGTACTCGGTCACACCAGTGGAGACGTCTGTGGAGAAGAGCCTACATTCTCTGCTAACACGACAGCCAGGTATCATTTCCTTGTAAGATGGTTTAATGGGAAGCAAAAAAGAATATATGACTGCGAGATTCCAAAAGGGAAGGATCAGCAGAAGACGTGTGAAATAGATCTAAATGTACGCCATCCCAAAGATTGTAAAAATCTTTTGAAGGTCACCATCTCTTCCAACTACGAAGAGACACCAATATATACAATCAATCCTGGAGATACTGGAGATACTGGAGATGATGGTGGCCATGTGAAAGCTGATGTCAAGGTCGATTTAGATGCAAACGCAAAAATTCATATAGTTGATTCTGGAATTGATAACCCATATAGCCAAAGATGTATACACAAAAGATGGAATGTTAATAAGAATTTCGATTTGCGTCCTGTTAAACTCAACAAGGAATTTAATATTGTCGATGTGACTACGGATGACAGCTATTGTTAAAACTAGTTACTTTTTGTTTAATCGCTTTTTTCAGTTATATTTATCCAATTTAAAAAAGATCAATTATAATAATTAAACTAACATTATAATATCATTTACAATATCTTGATCATGGCCAAAGGAAAGCTGCTATAAAATGCCATATCTATATTAATATATGTTGCATTTGGTTATCTTTACACAGCTTCACCAGCGTGTTGTATTGCTATGGTGAGGGCACCCTATATTTTTTTCGATACCCACAAGGTAGTTATGAAAGATCCTGTATTGTATGCAACAAAAAGTGGATAGAGGCTCATCTTGTAATTTATGTGTATAGAAGATTGTTTAAGTTCAAAAGGCCTTGGACAAAAATAGGTCCTCAGGAGTTGAACAATAATTGGCTCATGAGTAGTCCTAAACCTTAGGATCTGTTTCTGTCTTTTTTCATACCTTATCGTTAGTAAAGCTTCACCACACGATGTTGATAAAGCAAACGATTATACGCCGTTCATATAAATAATAAGGTCAAGATTCAAATTTCCATTTTAATAAAAATAGCTTGCAAGTTTGAAATAAAATAAACATTTGAAGACTCGAAAATTATTTCGCTAAAAAAGAACGAAAACTCAATAATAGTATTACATAAACACACACACACACATATATGATGGATGTAAAATGATTCCAATATTTATATAATAATGAAATAGAAGTTAAAATAACATAAAGTAGTTTATGAGGTCGGAGTTGTTGTTTTGGTAAAATTACCGGCTAGAGTTTTAGACCTATGTGTATTGTGAGATGAAGTAACTTTATTTGAAGATTTGGCATGACCTCCACCGCCAGATTTATTGCTACTATTTGATCTTGAAGATGAAGAGACATGATTATCGGAGTTTTTGGAAATCAAGTTTTGGAATTTATTCATTGAGGCTGTAATGATCGATCCAGGTTTACGGATTGGGATGTTATTGTTGCGCTTTATACTAACAACCTTGAATGGTGGTGTGATGAAATCAGATGATATCGAAGATGATGATATTAAAGAAGGCATTGTAGTATTGTTTGACCTTCGGTTTTCTAGGTCTACATCCATACCATCATCATCTTCATATTCATTGCCACCTCTACGCTCGTTATCATCATCATCATCATCATCGCTTTGGAACAGAGTAGTTGCAGTAGTAGAGGAAAATTTCTTTGATGGGATTTGGGGAGGTCGCTGATATGTACCGGATCTAGATAGTGATTTCCCAGGCTTAGTTTTATATGGTATATAGCCATTACCTGATGATTCATTTCCATCCTCACTGTCAGACTGGTTTCTTCCAGTGGTACTGGAGGTTGTTGAAGTGTATGAGTTGTGCCTTTCAGTCAATGCCCTCACTGCATTTAGAATATCGTGATCTTCAACGATTTCATCACCCCATGCCGCTGCTGATTTTTTGGTAAACTCATCACCACCGATTTCATCTGAACTATATCCACTTACAGATCCTCCTGCGTGGATAGATTCGGAATTAGAGTCGGTTCTATAAAGGGCTGCTTGTGCAAATGCCGAAGTTTCTGGATTTTGGGCAATTCTAGCCAAATTCCGATCGTGAATTTCTTGTCTTTGCATTTTCTTTCGCTGTAATCTACGTGCTTCCATTCTTTCAGCTCTAGTCTGTCTATCATTGAAATCCTCCTCGTCATCATCTAGAGCGGACCCGGTTTTATATCTCTTGTGGCTGTTTAGAAGAGATCCAGTTGTCAAGTCATGTATAATGTTGCGAGTAAGCTTTTCATCCTCTTCATGGGCACGCTTTCGATGCAATTCGCGAATTGCCTGTTCATCATCACTGTTTTCTTCGACATTGTTGTCAATTAATGGATCATTCATCAATTGCTGTTCCTCTTCTTCGGTGTCATATTGTTGCTCATCTTCATCTTCGTCTTCTGAATTTTTTGCTTGCTGCTCTTGGTCTTGGCTTGGCTTGAGCCAACTAAACATCTTGAATGCCATTTTTCGGTTCCTTTCAGCTTCTAGTTTTGCTTCATCGTCTTCGCTATCTTCTTCGGCTTCGGATTCTACAAATTCAGACTTGTATTTTTTCTTTTTCTTCTTTGTGGTTTCCTGTAATTTAGCAAGAGGGTATGATTGCAAATCGGGTTCATCGTGGCCTGAGTTTGCTTCGTGAACATTGTCCACATCTGGGGGTTCCGTCTGTTTTCCATATCGTCTTAGCCGCTTCAAATCTCTTTTAGGAGGTGAAATCAAATTGTCTTCATCTTTATGACCATTATCATCGCTATCATTGGGCTTGATATCAGCATCTTTATCAGTATCAGCATCAATTGGCATTATCTGCTGTATTTGTTGCCCTTTTTGTAAAGCTTTGCGAACTGGTGTTGGTAATGCTTTAAAGTTGTTTTCGCCTTGCCCATTGTCAATATCTTCTGAACTATCAAGCTGAGTAGGCAAAGTCATTATTTGTGTATCTTGAGTTGCAATGACATTCCCATTGTTATCATCAGTAAGTAGTTGTGTGGGTTGGGTATCTGATTCTATATTATTGGCAGCGGATTTTGGCCTTGGAATTAGAGGTGTAGTTGGTGTTAAAAGCAACGAATCTTGAGTATTGATATCACCAAAACCATCATTATTATTTGAGTTGCCAAGTTTTGGGAACATCACGTCCAAACTTTCTTGTGTTTCAGAAGGTGCATTATGCAAAGACGTCAAAGGTGAAGGAGAGTCTTGTTTAAGACTTGGAGCTCCAGCTTGTTCATTATTATCTCCTATTGTTTCCGGCTTTTTCTTCTTGGACTTTGCTGACATTCCAAATTTGGCCAAAAAATCCACATTTTCCTTTTCCTTTTCCTCTTTAGTTTTCTTTGGCTCAATTGGTTTATAATTGCCACCTTCATCATCATCTTCGTCGTCAATTACTAGTCTAGATTTACCGCTCGTATTATTTGCTCGTTTCTTTGTGGAACTATTGATAGCGTTTGTATATTCATCTTCATCGTCTTCATCACTGGAGCTATCTTTGCTGTCTTCATTTTCTATATTTTTGGTATCATTATTAATGTTTGCGTGTTCGTCAAGCTGTCTTGATATCTCAGACTGAGCTATCAGGTCATCTTTAAACTCGGTACCAAGCGGCTCATTGACATGTGCTCTCTGGCTTAGTTTTTGTTGTTGATTAGAACTGATGGTCTTTGAGTGAACAGTATCAAGCAATGCTCTATTAAGTTCCTTTAAAGCACCAACACCTCGAACGGATCGAAGTTGCTTAGGTGATAGAGCAGTATTTATTTTCGAGAAATGCTGAGTACCTGCCTTTAGGAATGCTTCCAATGGTGTATGTGCTTTATTGGCTTTTGATTGTGGGCTCATAATCTTCATTGATTTTGGAGTCAGATGTTTGGGTTCAATGATTTCCACCTCATAGTCCTCGTCGTCATCGGAAGCATGGTAATTGAACTTGGATACGGGCTTGTTCTTGGTCAGTGTTTTGATTTTGTCTGCTGGGTTGGCTGGTGAATCCTCAGAATTATTTGAGCCTTTGCTGTTAGTTGAGTTATTGTTATTGTTTGATTTATTTCTTGCATTGTATTTTTCTATAAATGACTCTATGGTTAATGTGTTAGTAGTTTCTTTGGGTGCTTCAACTGGAATGCTTCTCGCTAACCTTTCGGCTTCCTGGTGTATTTCTAGCATTGCCTTCTTGGCTGCCTTACGATCTTTGGTCTTTCTTGGTTTCTTCTTTTCTCTTTTTGATGGAGAATGGTCGTCTTTAGCCTCATTCGAGCCATCATCTTCACCTTCGCTGCTGCTGCTGCTATTACTACTATCATTACTACTGTCGTCGCTGTCATAACCGCCGCTTTTCATGGTTTCATGCTTTATAGCGATGCTTTTTAGTAGATCTGGAGACGCTTCGCGAACTGTTGGGTTTGACTCTTCATGTTTGATTTGTGTGGTTTCATCCTCAGTTTCGTCCAAGTCAGTGTCGCTATTAGTTGGTGACTGGGGTTCTGTATATTCGACTCCTAGTTCTTCAATCCCCATTATATTTCCTATAGAGATTTCAGGACTACCAGCACGCGGTGCTGTCTTTGTTTCTTCATGCTCTGTGGCCATTAGAAATATATGCGTAAAATGTATGTGTATATATTTATGTAAAAATATAAGGGAAAGTAAAGACGTGTGCTAAGCCAAGCTAGTAGTGTCAATAAAACTGTTGTGTTTGACATAAAGAGGAAGCGTGCTTGCAAAATAGACGCCAAACAACCGCCTCTGGGCAATTTGATCTGATTCAGAGTGAAGCTTGTCTTAGACTCAAAAAATATTAAATCAAGATTGGTGTTGACTCTTATACACACACTTAGCATTACAGTCAGCGGAGTTTTTGCTTGGTGTAAGATTCTTATACTAACGACTCATAATAACCACGACTGACTGCGGGTGAATACAAAGTGGAATAAATGCTCTGCTATTTTGTCTGCAGGAGGCCAGAAACAAAAAAGAATCAGCACAATATGTTTGACTTTTGCAAGGTTACGTATCCAGTTATTCTGAAGTCATATGGCCTTTGATTGCCTCTATCCCTACCTTCCTTCTTACTCTTGCTTTCTTGTTGCTCTATCAAATTCCTGTTTTATCAACCCTTTTTGCCTTTAACAATAAAGTAGTCAACACTTTATCTTTAGTTCTACAGCATGCAGGCGGCGCTTCCCACTTCTAATAGTAGTGGTGTTGGCTCACTTGCTTTATCGATTGTTTTCAACCATGTACAGGAATTGGGAAATAGTGCTGCAAATTATATCTCCAAACGAACTACCAATGCCACTTCTTCTGCCTCACAGAGTGTTTCAAATGCTGCCACAGCTGATAATAAAGCGCAAGTGCTGCTACAGCGCCAGGAAATCAAGCCAGCTTTTGACAATGACATGCCAATAAATACCCAGAATCCAAATAAGCTTTCTTCCAATGGCCTCCCCTGCACTACTAACGCTACGAATTCAATTGCAATGCAGTCAAATTCTGACCATACTTTGAAAGACAATCGCAACAACAATGTAGTTGCCGGAGAGCATATCGAGCAAAGAGGAGGAGGTATATTTGATGCACAAATACTCGAAGCATATCGTAACAATTTGATTCCCCTATCAAACATGGTAGCATTAGAACAGAAGGAAGAGGATATGCTGAAGAACGTAGACTTTGTCAAAGCCGCCGACTTGTTCTGGGATCGCTATAGCGATCAATTGGAAGGCTCACAAGGACCTAGTCATGTTTCGACATCGCTATTGACCAATGTAACGCAGTTATTGTTCCCTCAAACCAGGGCCTATTCCAAGAATGTTACAACCACAATGCCTCATTATTATAGTCAAACCGCTATGAATAATGGGAAAAATTTCCGCGTGCCACTATTAAGCAGAAACGGTAATTCTAATTCTAGCATTGATTCCAAACGATTCTGTGGGACAAGGTCATATTCAAGTGTGACTAATACTAACCGTGGGTGGGGTTCGTTTTCTGGGATGGGGAAATCACCTGTATTTGGTGATGATGCTTCTTCAAGTAATCGTAATACCACCTTAGATGGTTTTGATAATAGAAATAGCAATTCAATGTTTGCTCAATATGATATCCAGAACCAGCGCAAAATCGCCTCATTAAAGTCGTTGGCGGATAATCACCCTAGAGATCCAGATTTGCAAAATTCATACTATCGCGAGCTGCTTAGACCAGAGATGGGTGCTTCAAAGGCCCCACTGGTCGTTGCGCGTATTGAACAGAATGAATATGCTACGGATATTGATGGACTGCAATTGTATTTGATTGCTTTGATGAGATCCCAGGTTACCCCAGAAAGAGCTGCCTATAGATTGATTGGGCTGCTTCGAGATCGCCCTACACTTGTCACGTCTATTACCGGCAGTAATGATGGTGATGGCGAAATTTTACGCAGTTTGGCTGCCAAGAATGGCGTGGATCTAGGAGTAAAGTCCGCTGAAGGATACGATGATGGTTCATTAGGATCTTCTCTTAAAACCATTGCTAGTTCTATCTTTGGAAACACGAAACCCACAGATAAATCCGAATCATCGGCCTTCAATGACAGCGCCAGCAAGTCCGATTTGTATAATGGCCGCGGCGGTGTTGGTGGTGGAACACCTGAAAATCCTTTGCATGTGACTGTACATGAACAACAAGGTGGTTGGTTTAAACGGTTTACTGGATGGATTGCGACTGTCTTGATTTATGCCGCGGTTATATATTACTTTACCAGGCTAAATGTCAGTTCTGATGGGCTTATGAAAGCTGCTTCTGGAGGTCCATCCGAATTCAATCCCGAAAATTCTAAAAAGGCATATACCTTTTCAGATGTTCAAGGGTGTGAAGAAGCCAAAGCCGAGTTACAAGAGTTGGTGCAATTCTTAAAGAACCCACAGAAATTTACCATGCTTGGCGGTAAATTGCCCCGTGGTGCTTTGTTGACTGGTCCGCCAGGTACCGGAAAGACTTTATTGGCAAGAGCTGTTGCTGGTGAAGCAGGCGTGCCATTCTTTTTCATGAGTGGATCTGAATTCGATGAAATGTATGTTGGTGTTGGTGCTTCAGTCACTGGCGATACACCAGTCTTGGTAAAGGACTCGTCTTCGGGAGAACCAAAGCTTGTAGAAATTGGATCATACATTGATCAATTCTATCCTGATGGTCAAAAAGACTATGTGATTCATGTTGAAGGAGTACAGACCCTGGGATATATCCGGACATCCAAAGATCAAGAGGGTCCCGATGGCACACATGAGTTTATGTGTAGTGCTTGGAAGAACGTGAAGGGAGTTTATCGTCACAAGGTTGATGAGATCTATGAGATTCACTACAATGGTGGTGGCATAGTAAGAACTACTGGTGATCACAGCGTCTTCATTAGAAGAAATAATGGCATTCTTGCAATTCAGACAAAGGATATTCAACCAGGAGATGTTCTTGTCAATATTCCCGCTACTAGAAATGCAGCTTCTGAATTTTTAAAAGATCAATATTCGTTGTCAGAGCTGGAAACATCCAATGGATTGAAGATAAAGCCTACACCAGAACTTTCGTTCCTGTTTGGTTGCTTTGCACAATCACCCACATTTACTACAACCGCGGCAGATTTGGCTCAAGAGTGTGTTCATGCCCTTGATGCTATATTTGGATACAAGACAGAAACTGATATTCGCTCTAGCACGGAAGGCGATATCTTTGAGATCACGTGCTCAAATGATCAAGTACTACAAATTATCCACGAGTATGCTATTTCCACATCTTCTAAAGATGCATCATCACAAAGAATAAAGATTCCTTCGTATATTTGGGATTTGTCTGCTACACATACTATGGCGTATCTTAATGGTCTTTACGGTTTGAAGGTTGGATCGGAGGCTAATAACCATGTTGATATTTATGTTGAAGATGAAAACCTAGCTACTGAAGTAGCCTGGCTTTGTCGCATGCACAATATTTCGGCCAAGAGATCAGCAACAACAGAACAAGAATCTGGAAAATGGGTTGTTAGCTGCAGTTTTGAAACCAAGCTCACATCATCAGAATTGGTAGTTGTTGAACAAATTGTTCGCAAGGACTTTGATGGATATGTGTATGATTTCTGTGGATGTGAAAACGAAGCCTTTTTCGGTGGACATACACAACCTCTCTTGCTACATAACAGTCGAATTCGCCAACTCTTTACTGCAGCCAGACAAAAGGCACCAGCAATTATATTTATAGACGAAATCGATGCCATTGGGTCAAGACGAAACCCACGGGATCAAAGTTACATGAAACAAACCCTAAACCAATTACTGGTAGAGCTTGATGGATTCAACCAATCTGAAGGCGTAGTAGTAATTGGCGCCACCAATTTCCCCGAACTTCTGGATAAAGCCCTTACTCGCCCCGGAAGATTTGATCGCATTGTTGAAGTACCATTGCCAGATGTTCGTGGTCGAATTGCTATTCTCAAACTCCATAGCAAAAAGGTATTAATACATCCATCCGTTGACTTGTCTGTGATCGCTCGTGGTACACCAGGGTTTTCAGGAGCCGATTTACAAAACCTTGTTAATCTGGCGGCAATTCATGCTTCCAAGAGTGGTGCTGCGATAGTTGGTCTAAAGGATTTGGAATTCGCCAAGGACAAGATTATAATGGGAACTGAGAGAAGATCCGCTGTTGTTACTGATGAGTCCAAGAAACTTACTGCCTATCATGAAGGTGGACATGCTCTGGTAGCACTGTATACACCAGGCGCCATGCCACTTCATAAAGCCACTATCATGCCCAGAGGACATGCCCTTGGTATTACAGTACAATTGCCTGAGCTTGATCGCGATTCGTTTACAAAAACAGAATATTTGGCGCAAATTGACGTGTGTATGGGAGGAAGGGTGGCTGAGCATTTGGTATTTGGCGAAGGAGCAGTTACTTCTGGAGCCTCAAGCGACTTGACAAAGGCCACACATGTTGCTACTAACATGGTAACCAAGTTTGGTATGAGTGACGAGATCGGCGTTGTTGCCTACAGCGATGAAGAGCTATCAAAGCTGTCATCTGAGGGCAAGATGAAGATTGAGCAGGAGATAAAGAGGCTTAATGATGAGGCTAGAGAAAGAGCAACACATTTGTTGACCAAACATCGAGTAGAACTTGATAGGTTGGCTCAGGCGCTTTTGGAGTATGAGACATTGAATCGAGAAGAGATTGAGTTGGTAGTAAAGGGACTTCCACTAAACAGACCTCCGCTTGAATAGACCATATTAGTTTTGTGATCTATCCGATTCTTGAGAACCACATAAACGCGAGATAATATTTCTTTATCTCTATTTTTAATCCGTCATACTGTTTGTATCAATAAGGAAATTTACATAATACAAAAGATACCACATTCGTTTTATAGCCCTGCACATGAACCTTTTTCTTTTTTCTGATTCTTTAACTACTATAATCTCTATACTTTCATACATAAGTGTGGTTATTTTTGAAAGGTTAAATGCAGATAGTACATGATGATGCGTTGGTCAATGATAATATAGGCTGGCTAGTATGCAAATTGAAACTGGCCTACTAGTAAAACTTGGCCCTTCAAAAATAGCTCCCCATATATACATACATATGGATCATAATTTTTGAAGGGTGAATTTTGGGGACCATGATTATAGGGGAAATCACAGCCAAATGGGTGTCCAATTTTACTAGTAAACTTTCACCCTTCAAAAATTATCGCCAATATATATATATATATATTCCTTTAAAACCTTAAATTGCCGGATTATTCAGTTTATGTATGGGGAAATGTGGTTTGATATTTCCAGACCTTGATTCGTATTTCGACACATAAATAAATCATTTATGTTTTGGATGCTGCTATGGCCATAGAGGGACACTCAGGGCAGTATATCCAGCTACTCAATATCAACAAGCCACCAGCCATTTAGTGCTTGGCAGGGAGTTCTTATAATGTTATGATGATAATAAATTTTAGTATGTTTTTCAGGTAGGGCTTATTTTCTGGATTCATATAAGCAATGTGTGCCCCATCTCCCATGACAATAAAATGACTTTGGACTTCCTCGTCTCAAGTTTTTCAATTTGGACATAAATGCTCAAATTGTTAGGCAGTGAGCGACCCGGTATTCCCCAGGGTAGCAAACATACCACGGGGCTATAGGAGCTCCGAACATAGCAGCCATATCTAAGCCACTTATGATCATGTCTATATATAATCTCCAAACTATTCACTAGCACATTTTTTCTTTGGATCGTTTTTCTATTAAATTTACTTTTTCCTTGAAGAATTAAATTTTATCACCTCCAAAATCAACATCTTGTTTGAAAAGGTACAAAGCAAAACGGCCGAATGGGAGCTGTGGTTTAAAATGTTTGTGTTTCTGATGCCAAAAGTTACAACAAAACATACATCAGTGAAATAATGTTTAAGAATAATGGTTCATATCGTTGGCAACACCAGTTGCGAAAATCAGTCCCCAATTTGGTAAAACAAAAAAGAGAATAGAGAAGAGAGAGAAAAAGACATCTAGAACAAACCTCACAGTCAATGCAGAGCACAATAAGGATATGTTTTCAACAACATCATAGCTAACCAAGCCTCGCTTCAGCAAGAGGGTTGGCTTCCATAAGATGTATTTGTGTTTATAAAAGCCCGTATTTCGAGACATCTAAAGGCCGATGTCATAGCAATATATTTTCTCTATTACTATTACTATTTCTATTTCTATTTCTATTATTGCTATCTATTTGATTAATTGCTGTTCATAGCCTTACTTTGTCACAATGAAATTCTTTGGTCTACCAACCGCTGCTGTAGCACTTCTATGTCTCTCATCCGCACTTGCAAGCACCGAAACCAGCAAAAACTATCACGTCAAAAGCAAGATCATTCACAAGGTTGAACTACCAGGTATGATTATACCACGTTATGTGACTATAACACCCTCTTTGCAAGTACTCGGTCACACCAGTGGAGACATCTGTGGAGAAGAGCCTACATTCTCTGCTAACACGACAGCCAGATATCATTTCGTTGTAAAATGGTTTGGTGGGAAGCTAAGCAAAGAATATAACTGCGAGATTCCAAAGAGGAAAGGCCAGAAAAAGACGTGTGATATAGGGATACATGCTCATAATCCCAAAGGGTGTGGAAAGCTTTTGAAGGTCGACATCGCTTCTTCCAGATACGAAGAGACACCAACATATACAATCAATACTGGAGCTACCGGGGAGAATGGTGGCCATGTGAAAGCTGATGTCAAGGTCGATTTAAGTGCAAATGCAAAAATTAGTCTCACTGATTCTGGAAGAATAAATCCAACTGGCCAAAGATGTATACGCAGGAGATGGGATGCTATTGGGAATAGAAAATTGCGCCCTGTTAAGCTCAACAAGGAATTTAATATTGTCGATGTGACTTCTGGTAGCAGCTATTGTTAAAACACATTTACTTTTTGTTCAATTGCTTTTTCAGCTATATTTATCAAATTAAAAAAAGCTCAATTATAATAATTAAACCAGCATTATAATATCATTTACAATATGGATCATAATTTTTGAAGGGTGAATGTTTACTAGTAAAACTGGACATCCATTTGGCTGTGATTGACCCTATAATCATTGGTCACCAAAATTTACCCTGAAAAAATTATTAGCCTTATGATCAAGGTGACTATTTGATAAATTTGAGCCCTAGTACTTTGAATAACGCCTCAACAATACTGGATACGAGTATCAAAATGAAAAATTCGAGAAGAGGGTAGTTATCAAATTACTCATCTAAGTCCAAGAAAGGGTATTGTAACCGGTGTTCCCGATGACGAGACTGGTCTAGCCTCAACCCAAGTGACGGAAAAAATGCCAAAATATATCAAGAAACGTCGCAGGAATGCAGTGTTTGGGATAATTGAACGATACTGTATCCGATAGTTCCACTGTTGATAATAGTAGCCAACCCAATATTTGTATCCATCAAGTATTCGAGTTATAACTTTGGGATGATTGTTCTTTTGCTGGCAGCAATCCAGGGGATTATTGAGTCTACTGTGTTCCTTATGAGCCCGATGCTGGATCCAATGTGGGGAAGTCTTTATCGGTGCATAGGGCAAAAAATTATAAAAGGCGGATCTGCCGGTTCGTGTCCCTTGACGACCCCCAAGGTCATAGGAATAGGTAAGGGGCTTTGATATTTAATATTATGTTGCTATTTTTATGGATTAATGTAAATAAAACACCAGTTGTTATAAACATCTGCACTATCAATAATGTAAAATGCTATATATAGAGTAAAGTTTTCATTTCATAAAAATCAAAAAAATGGTTGGGAAGAAATTGTCGTGAAAAGGGAAAGTAAAACAATAAATCGTGTTAAATTATTCAAATGTCGTTGTTGACAAGATCGTCAGAGAACAATGCTTTCACTTTTAGTAGACACCGACCCAGTCGAATATCTTTTATAGTAATTAAAGAAGCTGTTGCTATTCATTACTGGCAACGATGAGGAACAAAAAGTATCTAGAGAATCCTGGTATTCCCATGGTGTTCTTGGATCAAACTTCGGACGAAGGCTTTGGCGTAAATGTTGCTGCTGTTGGTTAATATTTTTCTTTTTAACGCTGCTATTGTTTCTGTTTTGCGGAATGCTGTTGTTTCTGGCAATAATAATTGTTGCTAGTGGGTTGTCATTACTATCAATACTGGCAGTAGCGGCGCCATTAGTATTATTAGCCGTGAAGTTAGCTGGACACTGATGTCTATAAATCGGAATAGGATTAATCTGATGACTGCTGATAACCACTGAGTCAATATGCCTAGTATTAGCGGTATCCCTAGCTACCACACTGCCAGAGTTTGCGGGCTTTGGCGAAAATGGATAAATCATACCATTGATATTTAGAGGTGAGGATATAACTACATTGTTGGTAGAGGTGGATGGGGGCGTGATTATCATCGAATTCCTTTTGCTATTGTTACTTTTCCTGCTGAGGCGCTTAATTGATCTTCTTATTTTTTCGCTGGGTACACTTAATGCTCTGCATATTGGTGAAAAAATTGTGGTGGGTGGTGTGTTGAATCTTTGTTGAGAGTTGGATGCATCGTAGAAGCTGGGCGTGGATGTCGGTATTCCTCCTCGCGTGTATCTTCTAGATGTAATTTCAACTGCTGAGTGGATAGGAGAGCCAGTTTTGGTTGTACTTTCTGAGCGCCACAATGATGAAGATGTTGTTCTAATCCACGAAAACCATCCACGATGTTGCTTTTTAGTTGCTTGGCTAGATAGCGCGTCAGTGCTATCGCTACTAGTAAGTTCAAAATCGGTGTGGCTTGTCCCCACAAGCGAGTTGGATAAATCGCCACCAGCGCTACCTTTCTTTGTTGTGTTAGCAGTAGCAGCTACGTGTGGTAACTCTAACTGATCCACAGATATCTCGACTGAGTTTTCTGTTATTTGCTTTTCGTTCACATCAGGATTGCTTCCAGTGCCACCTCGTCCTAGAAAACCATAGTGGCGATACTTTTTGACTGCCTTTGACCACATTGGATCAAACATGGGATTCATAAAGAACAGGATAAAGTTAATTATACCCTGGGATGCTGGCAACACAACAGCAGATATTGTAAGCGCAGACGCAGGATGGCTTGAAAGAAGCGTTATTATCAGGGGCAGCTGGGTTATTGCTGGAATTGCCGGGTATAAAAGTATACGCAGTATAGCCAGTCGTACTTTATTTGTACGGCGGTTGTGGACATTTGAGCATGAGCTGGAACGGTTATTACGACTACCAAACAACGAAGAGGTGCCATGAGAGCTACTGAGACGGACATCGGAAATGCTTTTTCTTTGGCCATACTGGATATCGCTTTTTGCATCAATAACTGTCACTGAAAGGTCAGTGCTCCTTTCGTTGGAATATGGATACTTGGGATCAACTATCGTAATAACATCTGTTCTTTTCTTTGTGTTGCACACAGTGTTTTGGCGGCTAACAAAGTTGTTCGATTGAGTAACCTCTGCACCAACAATGGTATTAAATATAGCTGTCCCAGTGGTTACATTGCTGTTATTGAACCCTTCAGCCGGCCTAAGCTTGGAAGAAGTCGACCATACTGGCCATATCTTGAAACATATAATAATGCATGTTATGGAGCACACCAGGATACAAAAGAGATTGATCGAATACACCCCACCGATGGTGGTCATCATCTTTTGCTTGGTTTGATCAATGAACACTAGCGAGTTGAATGCCTTGAGCCATTTGATATGGTCAAACGCGACCATCGAAGACGAGGCAGTAATCATGGACAAGGGCCACGCCACAACCTCATACCAGGGACTGATTTTTCGGGCCAACCAGTGCTTGTTCATGGCAACAGTCAATATTAACTGGATAACAATACAGCTGGTGAGGTAGACAAAAGATACCAGCCCAGCTTGGAACATATAAATGAAGCCCCTGATGGATTTTTCGCTGGCATTGGAAAATATGTTTGGAAATTGAAAGACCAGGATTTGAAAAACCGAGCATAGGATATCGGATATAGCTAGGGAGGCTGATAGACGAAACGATGGGCGCTCCCTGATGCCATGGTGGGATATGTGGGCCAAGACGGTTCCAATAACAAGCAGTGAGCATACGATGGATACAATGCTGAGGACATAGCCGACATTTGACCAGGCTCCTAGCTTAATATAGATGACCTTGAGAAACCCGACATCTGGGAGCTCGAACGAGGTTGTGTGGACCGATTCTGGTGTACCATTTCCAGCAGCAAACTTTAGCGCCTCGCCTATATCAATTCCCATCAATAATTCTGGTTGCTCTTGGCGTTAGTATTAATAGTAATCGTGATTCTCCCCAAAAGCCCTAGCTAGGTCAATTAGTATGGTGCGGTTGATCAAGGGAGTCTAATACAAGGAAACAGAGTTTCCAAAGTAGATTTTGTTAGAAATACAAGATGTTCTATGAAAGGTAGTTTTAGATGTCGAATATATCTATAAAAGGAGGTTCAAAGGGAAAGGTGAGGAAATGAATGGAGAGAGAAAAAAGGTAATAGACCCTTGAAACTTCACTTGAGCTTGGCAATATGTAATTATGAATATGGACCTTCATTCCAAAATCATCCTTGAAGATTTCTTTTTCGCTTGAAATAGCTCTGTTATTCCTACAAGTCTATGCTCATTTAAAGCCCCTGCTCTTCTACATAAAACTAGTGAGTTAGCGTATGTGTATGCTGGATAAACATGCAATTCCCAACTTGATTTATCCATAAATATTCAAGAGATGCACAAATAGAGTGTTACAATACTACTCATTTGTGAAATAAATGCAAATATATAGAGCATATACATACCATGTATCACCCCACTCCCCTTTTGACTGTTCACTTCCATGGTTTATAGTACCACTGCTTCTGATAGATGCAGAGTCTGTTTTGAAAGTGAGAGACAGAAGGGACAATGGATCTATTTTACCAAACAGGATAGCTAAAACATCAATTTCTCCATTTAGCCTTACAGAGAGAAAGAAAGAGGGAGGGAGCTAAAAGGAAGAGGTGGCTTGGCCCAGTAACCTAGATTCTCTTTACAACGGCTTTTCTTGTACACAGTGTTGTTGACAACAGAGTGGGAAGGAGTAGTAGTACACATACAAAAAGCTATTAATAGGATTTGCTCTCATTATGATTTTTGCATTACATTTCGTCTCCTCAATCTTCCATTGTTCATTTGTGTACGTCTGCGAAAGTTGCAAAAACCATTATATTGCCTTCTGTTTTTTCTCTAATCTCGCTTTCGATTCAAATTTATTGTACTTTATAAACAAAAAGCCTCCCTATTCAGAGACTAATGAGAAAGTTCTTTTTTAAATTTCTATTTAATAACCTACCAGGCAATACATCACAATCACTATTTACCTACATATAATTATAGCCACGCTCTCGAAAATGTATGGATATATAATTATAGTTGAAGGCGTTTCTTGAGTATTTACACTCATGGATATTACATTTAATTACAAATGTCTTGAGGTCGCAAAACATATTGAATCCAACAAAGATCAGTCAATTGATGGGCTAAATGTAATTGCTCTGTAGAAGTGTCTCTAATGCAAACTGCCTCCAATATAGGGATACAAACCCTGTAAAGATTCACAAGTGTATATGTCAACATTAGTAGTCGCTATTGTCACTCTAGTACTGGAAATGTAGCCCCCTCTCCATCTTTTACTGGTGATGTGAAACTCTTCATCAAATTCAAGATGTGTAAATCAAAAATATCTACAAACACCCAAACAGCCAAGAGTAAAGTCCAATTTAGGAAATGAGGCTTTTAGGGTACTTGCTCTATTTGTGTTTGTGTCGGTGAGTAACTGTGTTTATTACAAGTAGAAGCAGTGACTGGTTACTCATTTATTATCATTGTTTATTTATTTACATTAGTCTATTTTCTAACTGATATTTGTATAATCTGGCAATATTTTTGTCTCTCTCTCTTGTCAATTCAATTGGCAACTAGTATAGAGAATAGAGTCATGACTGTGGCTATTGTATATACTTACTTTCCCTGAGCCCATCGGCCTCAACGCTTTTTGCATTTCGGCTATAGATTTAGTTTTTTTGTGAGAAAGACCCATTAAATTGAATCGCTTATTTTAGTTTAGTTTTTAAGGGATATCTTACAAAATGCAGTTCTGATAGCCATTTCCCGATCTATGATGAGGATTTACGAAAGAAATCCTGTTGATTTGAATTGCAAACTAATTATTTGATGATAAGCACATTAGTATATTCCCTATTAATGTTTACAAGTATAACCAATTAACAGTATAAAAATTTGGGTATCAATCGATTATCCCACGTGATATTTATCTCGATGTATAGTCTAGGTAGATATGGGAATGGCCTAACTTTGCACATTTTTTATATTAATTTTCTTACTATCAAAATAATTATGCAAACAATTCATTAGGGTAATAATTTTTTAGGGTAAATTTTGGTGACCAATGATTATAGGGGTAATCACAGCCAAATGGATGTCCAGTTTTACTAGTGAACTTTCACCCTTCAAAAATTACAATCCACATTGTAATGTTGGTTTAATGATTATAATTGAGCTTTTTTTAATTTGATAAATACAATTGAGAAAAGCGATTAAACAAAAAATAACTAGTTTTAACAATAGCTGCTATCCGAAGTCACATCGACAATATTAAATTCCTTGTTGAGCTTAACAGGACGCAATTTTCTATTCCCAATAGCATCCCATCTCCTGCGTATACATCTTTGGCCAGTTGGATTTATACTTCCAGAATCAGTGAGACTAATTTTTGCATTTGCACTTAAATCGACCTTGACATCAGCTTTCACATGGCCACCATTCTCCCCGGTAGCTCCAGTATTGATTGTATATCTTGGCGTCTCTTCATAGCTGGAAGAGGTGATGATGACCTTCAAAAGATTTCCACACCTTTTGGGATTTTGATGATTTATACCTATTTCGCATGTCTTTTTCTGGTCCTTCCCCTTTGGAATCTCGCAGTTATATTCTTTGATTACCCTCCCACCAAACCATGTTACAACGAAATGGTATCTGGCTGTCGTGTTGGCAGAGAATGTAGGTTCGTCTCCACAGATGTCTCCAGTGGCGTGACCAAGTACTTGCAAAGAGGGTGTTATAGTCACATAACGTGGTATAATCATACCCGGTAGTTCAACCTCGTGAATGATCTTGCTTTCGACTTGATAGTTTTTGCTGGTTTCGGCGCTTGCAAGTGCGGATGAGAGACATAGAAGTGATACAGCAGCGGTTGGTAGACCAAAGAGTTTCATTGTGACAAAGTAAGGCTATGAACAGCAATGAGTTAATCAAATAGATAACAATAATAGTAATAGTAATAGAAATAGTAATAGTAATAGAGAAAATATATTGCTATAATATTGGCCTTTAGATGTCTAGAAATACGGGCTTTTATAAACACAAATACATCTCATGGGAGCCAACCCTCTTGCTGAAGCGAGGTTTGGTTAGCTATGATGTTGTTGAAAACATATCCTTATTGTGCTCTGCATTGACTGTGAGGTTTGTTCTAGATGTCTT
>JANBPU010000439.1:0-11057 GCA_027575805.1 Mycoemilia scoparia | reverse complement strand
TAATAATAATAATAATAATAATAATAATAATAATAATAATAATAATAATAATAATAATAATAATAATAATAATAATGAATTTTCTTGAATTGAATTGAATTGGTTGATTCATCTTGGAATCAAATATTCAATCACATGTCTTATTTAAATAACTATTCTACAAATGGGGAGATTCCATTATTTAATGAACCTATGATGGATGGTAGACTGAAAAATGGGTATTCCTCATCCGTAGTTTTTGACCCAATCATCAGATATTTGATATGCAACTCCTGAGGACAACACATTCTGCCCAAATATCAAGAACAATAACTCTCAAATGCCACTAGACAATTAATGTGTAAAAAAATTGTAAGCAAGCAAACAAAGCATTGCCACATTGCGTCACTTTCAGCCAACTCTCTCTCTCTCTCTCTCCCTACTATATTTTTCTTTTGCGATTTCTAGAATGCTAAAGCTGTTTCCAAAGTTCCCAGAAAAACGGAACACCCGTTCCATTAATAAACACCTTTGTCTGTGTGTGTGTGTGTGTGTCGCATGTTGCAAGAATAAAATGTTTGATGACCACATGCTGTCTTTGTTTCTTCAGACAATGGATAATAATATACATTGTGTCAGAGCCACAGCTAGTATTAAGTATATATTAACATAGCACACACACAAACACACATATACCTGGTCTAACAAAAGACATATTGCTACTACTACTATATCAAATTGAATTCACAAAATGTATTGTTTAATAGATCATGATCATAATAATGATAATAACAAAGTATACTAGAATATAAATCTAGAATACAAAAGAGAAAGAGAAAAGAAGAGTAGTATTTATTTACACAACTTGATTAGTGGATAGTGGCGGCTAGAGTAGCTGGTCTTCCAGCTTCTTTCGAAGGGAAAGTAATAGTGTCAATGCCACCACCTTGGGTCAAAATAACAGTGAATCCGGCACCCTTTGCTGCCGCAGCCTTGCAAGCAGCAGTCAGATCAACAGCTGCTGGGGAACCACCAGCAGGGATATTGGCCTGGCCGATAACAGACCCCAAGGCTGGTGCGTTGTTGGCAGTAACAGAGTATTCGTCCCAGAATGGATCGGCGCTGTAGATGTTGACGACCTGGTTGGTGGCCAATTGGTTGACGGGGGCTGGAAGGGTTAGCTTGCAGTTGTCTAAACGGTCGGGTGCTTGGGTGGCTTCGCTGGGTAGTGTGAATCCGATGATGGCGTAGTTGACGGCATGGCCGCCAGCGGATACGACTAGAGTGGATTGGGCGCCCAATGAACATTCATAGCAGTTGCTGTTTGGACAGTTGGGGCATGAGACGGTTGATCGAAGGAGAGTCGAGTCCTTGAAGGCGTTGATGTTGTATGTCTTTTGTTGCTGGGCAGAAGCGACTTGGGCAAAGCCAGCAACAGAGAGAGCGGCTAGAGTGAGGGAGGCAATGAATTTCATGGTGGTGGTTACTTGTTAAGTCTGAATGAGAGATGCGATGGTGATGATGCTTTGAGAGTAGTTGCAAAGAAAAGACCAAGTGGGTTTTGGATGGGTGATATTGTTAAGAGCGTGACCTGTATCTTTTAAATACCTTTCTGTTGGCAGTGACAAAAGCAATGGAAATGTGCAAGTAGTTGCTTGTATGTTGCGGCGCTTAGTAGGTTGGAGAGAGATCATGTGGAGCTTTCGTTCTGTTAAGGCTGCTGTTCTGAATGAGGTGGTGGAAGAGGAGAACACGAAAGTACGAAGGGAATGGAATGGGTGCGAAGATCCCGGGTAAATTTTGTGCCCCTTTCATTTTATTCTATCGCACCCTTCTTTGACTCTCGTTTCTCATCCATTGACTGTGATAAACAAGAGTCACAGGTCTCTCTCTCTCTCGCCCACTGTTGGTGTGGTGATGGGTGGGAGGAGGTTCAAGTCTATTTTTGTATTCTGTGGGATCTGATGATTTATTCAGTTAGCTGAATGACTGGCTGGCTAAAGAAATGTAAAAAGCCAGAAGGTCAGGGGAGAACGACTGTGGCTTTATCTTGCTTCACCTCTCTGCATCCTGCAACAACTTTCAAGCAAGGGGAGAGAGAGAGAAACACTTACCGCAATACATTAATGATCTACATGGAAAACACAGATGCCATGCACATAGCTATTACTGCTGCTCCTGCTGTTGTTGGCTAGGCTGCGCTAGTTTTATTGAACAACACAAAGTAAAACCAAATCATAGAAATAGAGATGCAAAATGGAAACTTAATAAATGTATATGGAGGTGTAGATGTTTTGATCTGCCTTTGCAATGCAGAATAGCCAAGTGAGTTGGAGAGAGAGAGAGAAAACAAGTACTTTGATGCTGTAACACTTTATAGGGTGAGAGAGAGAGAGACAGATAGCTGTAAGTAAGTCCCAGAGTCACGGTGTTACCACCAGCAAATATGTGTTCTACTCTCACTATTTCCGATGGCCCGCACATCCTATTGTTCTTTGTTACTATTATATTGTATTTATCAGGCTGATGGGCCAAACATCTCGTTCCTATTCCAATACTTTTACTACTACACTCAGATAGATGTAATTAATTGTTTGGTTCTCTCTCTTAAACAACTTGTGTATACTTGCATTCTGGATAAAAACTCGTATCTGTATTTTGATATGAGTGTGTGTGTGGATAAGGCTATTTTTTTGCTGTAGCTGGAAGTAAAGCTTATCCCTAAAAACTTTAAAAACATGATTCTTTGCCATGAATTAGAAACCGGTAAAGCACTTACTGTTACGTCATAAAACAATAATAACATTATTATAATTATTATAATTATCCGATAGATGCTGGCTTGGATCACTTTATAATGTAGAAAACAAAAGCTACTCAAAATGTGGTGTATGGGGTTTATGGATGGATATACTGATGTGTGATACTTGAAGACTAAATATTAGCTAACAAAATTTATTAAACAACAGAAACATTTGGTTAACATAGCTATTACTAGAAAAAAGAGGTATTTATAAAAACATTTAGTAAATAGTGGTACGAAGTACAGCTGGTTTTCCAATATCCTTGGACGGAATTTCAACCAAATTTGCCGAATCTTTAGTCAAATAAATCGAAAAGCCGGTGGAACCTTTTCCAGCGGCGATCTTACAGGCCTCGGTCAAATCAACGGCATCTGGGGTTGCCTGGGAGGCGGGAATAACAACCTGACCGATTTGTGAGCCAACAGCAGGTGCATTATTTCCGTTTACAGACTCTTCGTCCCATCCGGGGTCGGCACTGCTGATACGTAAAGTCTGGGGAGAGAATAGGTTGTTGTAGGAGGCGGGAAGGAGGAGCTCACATTTGTCCAAGCGATCGGGGTTGTTGATGGTTTCGCTGGGCAATGTAAATCCGATCAGTGCAGAATAGTCTACGGTTCGGCCAGGGCCGTCAGACGAGATTATTAAAGTGGCTCTGGTGCCGAATTTGCATTCATAGCAGTTGTTGTTTGGGCAGTTTGGACATGACACTGAGGCCCGGAGGATCGAAGAGTCTTTGGATGCGTTTATTGAATAGGTTTTTTGGAGGATCGAGGTTGCTATGGTTAGTCCAGCAGTTGCTGTGAGGGCGGTGAGGGTGAGAGAATATGTGGATAGTTTCATTGCGATTGTGGGTGTGGAAAGTTTATTGGAGATCTGGTAGGGGCGATGATGATAATATTTTTGTTGATATTGGTGGTTTTTAGTATGTCTATTTATATTTATTTTCTGGTGCTTTTTTTTGGCAACTATGTTTGGTACTTTTTGGATGTGATAACAATAGAAATGGAAGTATAAAGAACATGAGTGTTTCTTCACACTATTTGCTGTCTCCTCAAACAGTCAGAGTCAAGAGATTTATTATTCTAATTTTAGCGACACTCAAAGGAGAAGTCCCGAGTTCCATTGACGATATTGATAATTGCGGTGGTGGTGTGACAATAAAACACTGGACCCCCCCCCCCTTCTCTTTCTCTCTTATCTCTCAGCTGAGTGCTTGATTCCAATATCTTTTTATTAGTCCAGTCAGCAGTCAATCAGTCAGTCATGGGAACCTCTTTTTCCTTATAACCACCATCAAACAAATACTGCTCCTTTTTGTTTTACCCTGTGAATAAACATGGCATATGCATGATTTTTCTTAAAGAACATGTAATAACAAAAACATCCTATTTCCAGAAGACAGCTGGTCTTCTTTAAATTTATCATCACAACAACAAACGATACATATGAAACATAACGCTTGCATGCCAATCCCTTTTCCTCGGATGTGAGCAAATGCATTGGTAAAATGTATAGCCTTCCTTCTCTTTGATGATGGATTCGTCAGGAAAAGTTAGCCCATTATAGGGAGGATCTACGTTTGATAAAGAAATTCTTCTCACACACTCACACTGACATATCTATTTAGGATGTATGGAAAGAAAAGAACCAAAAGTCCTTATCCTAGTCTTAGAGTGCCATGGAGGAGAGAGCCGAAACATGATCCCGAGCTAAGCGTATGAGGGAGTTGAGATGTTTTACATTTACATGAATTTGCAGTGCATAGCGATGATGTATGTAAATGTCTTTTGTCAATCTAATTATAAAGGATAGGTTTTGTGTTTGGTATCCAACAAGCATATTAGCAAAAACACCTAAACCTCCATCCATAACACTGTGCACAAAGGATTTAGAGATACCAGCAGCGCCAGGACATCCATTACATTTTGTAAAGGTATGCTTGATACTTTGGTAAGTATGATGGTTCTTGGTGCACGGTGCATACGCAGTTTGACGAGAAGAAAGGGAGGTAAATGTTAATTTGTGCGTTTAATGGTGGTAATGCCAAAGTGCATGTATTACCAACTGTTTATAATAGAGTGTTACAACATACAATATTCTTGCTTTAACGCTATCCTAGCGCATGTGTTACTACTACAGCGATTCGTTATTAGTGTTGTGAAAATGCTGAGAGAAAGCATTGCATATTTTGTCCTAAAAAGAACTCAATCAAACTTATTAAGCAATTTGACAAAGAGTTTGGTAGTGTTCGCAGCAGTAATTAATTGTTAAAGATTAATTATTAATATCAATAATGTTGAGAGCAAGAATGTTTTTTATGTTACAAAATGTAGCAGGGGTGTAGTTTATTAATAACAATAGTAACCATTAGTGAGGTCTGTGAAATGACACACACATATGGAACAGGAGAGAACCAGTAGAAGCAGCTGTTAACAAAAAACGAGATATTAAAATTTAAAGGTGTATACGTGTAACTATCAAATAATAAAATGTAAGATTAAACAATCTTTAGACCACAACTTTACTACCATATGACCATTCAAGAAAGCCAAAAACCTTTATTGCTGCTGCTGCTGCTGCACAAACAAATCACTACCACCACACGCCACTTCAAAATCCAATCAAGATGATTAGTGGACGGTGGCGCGAAGAGCAGCAGGTCTGCCAGCTTCCTTTGAAGGGAATTGGACATAACCAGTACCAGGAGGAGTAAGATAAACAGTGAAGCCAGTACCCTTAGCAGCGGCGGCCTTACAAGCAGCAGTCAAATCGACGGCGGCGGGCATACCATTCCAAACGGGAACAGTGACCTGGCCAATCTGGGAGCCGTAGGCGGGAGCGTTGTTGGCAGTGACGGAGTATTCGTCCCAGAATGGATCAGCGCTGAAGATGTTGAGAGTCAAGGGCTGCTGGAGGGAAGTCAAGGAGTTGGGCAAGAGGAGCTGGCAGTTGTCAAGACGGTCGGGTGCCTGGGTGGCTTCGCTGGGGAGAGTGAAGCCTAGGATGGCAGTGGACAAGACACGGAGACCGGCCTGGACGTCAAGAGTGCTTTCGCCACCACGAGTGCAGCGGTTGCAGTCACCCTCAGGGCAGCTTGAGCAGGCGCCGGGGGCACGGAGAATGGTCGAGTCCTTGGAGACGTTGATGGTGTATGTCTTTTGTTGCTGAGCAGAAGCGACTTGGGCAAAGCCGGCGACGGCGAGAGCGGCAAGAGTGAGGGAGGCGATGAATTTCATTGTTGTTGGTTAAAAGTAGTTGAAGATGTGTCTGTGAGTTGGTGGTGGGGATAAAAGACCAGTGTTTGGATACTGAGCTTCCATGAATTGGTGCTCCTGGACTCCTTTAAATACATTTCCTTGGCTGCTGTCTCTGGAATTTGAGAGATGTGATGTAGCGTGCTTTAGAGAGAGAGAGGAATAAGTTTATGATAATAATTGCTTGGATGTATGTCTGCGGTTTTGGTTGCATATGCTGATGCTGCTGGTATCGATATCCCTGAGTAACAAACAAATGTCTCTACAACAACAGAGCATTCCTTATGGACTGTGGATGTGTGACCTTTCTATGCTGCTGCTGCAGGGTTGGTTGGCTGGTTTGTGTTTGTGTGTGGAATAACGGCGGGGGTTGCAGGGAAATTATAAAAAATGTGGACACGAATTCAAGTAAAAATAGGCAACCAACCTCCTGACTGACAGACAAACGTTTTTGTCTCTGACTAAAGTTAATCTGTGCAACCACAATCCATGGGAATAAACAAGAGGACCCTTTAGACGCAGCCACAAACGCAACCCCCCCCCCTTCTCTCTCCGCTCCGGGAGCAAAAAGGCAATTTTCTAAAGATGAGTGGATTTCCAGAATCTCTTGCATCCCAATATGTGTGTGCGTGTGTGATCTTACCGCAAGTCTGTCTGCCATCAGTTGGTTAGTGCCACTCTCGGAGCATCCATGGAGGTTTTCTCACACAGTTTTTTATGGCTTGAATATCTGTCTTGAAAATCGATTTACAAAACTCTCCTACCTGGTATAAGTATACTCGCACCATTGTTGTGGATATGTAATGGTCAAGCGATGTGCTATAGAAGCGTAGTATTTCAATTTAGGACCAGGGGAGAAAATAAATGGGCGAGAAGTTTATCAGTGCTGGCTGTTTTATTTGGGACTGAAGAGTTGCGAAATCTATGACAAGATCCCTTCTTTTCTTCGCCTAATATTGGACTGGCTATAATCATCATCATTTTGGCATTGAAATGAGAGAGTTGGGAACAAGGATTCCCACATGTGTGTGTGTGTGC
This sequence comes from Mycoemilia scoparia, assembly GCA_027575805.1. NCBI lineage: Eukaryota > Fungi > Kickxellomycota > Kickxellomycetes > Kickxellales > Kickxellaceae > Mycoemilia > Mycoemilia scoparia. Next base: position 3,982 of record JANBPU010000439.1, on the reverse strand, counting down.
CAAGATAATAAAATAGTTCCAATAAAAGTCAAAACTGTATTACATTTTTCTATATCAACAACACTTTGACGTTGGTGGCAACGTAAGGGTAGCAGCACCAATAGACTATCATTCCATAAAGCCACATCTCAGAAGCCTTATTTGGCGCTTCCATTCCCATTGTGACTATTATTGAACGTGGTCGGCTTTGGATAATAATAATAATAACTGAAGGCGCTCCATCAGTAGTGTGTTACATGGATATCTGGGGCTTATGACGATAATGATGATTATAATATTTACACAGAAAGTTAGATGGATGTGTGTGCGTGTGTGTATTTTTAGATCTCTCGTTTTGTTCGGGTAAAATTTGGCTATTCATCAGGAATTAAATGGCCAATAATGAACCTTTGACTGTGCGTAGAAGTATGTGGGGGAGGGGAGAGGCCATAACATACAAGTAAAGATATCCCGGGCCAGTAGTAGCAAAAATAGCAATGGCTAAAGCAAAAGACATGGTAGCCTATTGCCATTCCTTTTTGGTATCAATGACATCATTATTGTTACTGAACGATCTGGCCATGCTATGTTCAGTACCTCTCAAAGCTTATAAAAACAAGTTTAAGGGAATGGCCGACTTCATAGAGAAGAGGGAGATCTACATTGTATATAGAGGCAATCTTGACCCGGGGTAAATGGCTTGATGGCAGTGTATGGTTAGGCGGCAAGTATCTTTTAGAGAGGAACGCAGCTGTATGTTTTATTTAATGTGCACACATTATTATATAGAAAGTATTCGGATCCAACCTATAAAATAGGCCCTGAGTTACCAACAACCATTGCGATAGAGAGAGGATGTTGCTTGATTGCAAACCTTAATATAATTTGGCGAAGGGATGAAATTATCCGAAAATATGTCTCATGACGTATTTTATTTTTATATGTAAATGCTTGGGCCAAGCTATTGACACGTGAGACAGCTTTCAAGAAATTCCAACAGAGCTTTTCTCCTTCAAAGGTGTGTAAAATAGAAGAAGAAGAATAATAATGATGGCACAGCAATTGGTGCGTACATGATGGTACGCAGCCATCGAGAAAAATATTAGTGGGGGTCTGATAAAGAAGCAAGAGAATGCTGCGCGTATCATGACAGAGTTCTGGCTCACAAGGCCATCATAGTAAATTTAGAAGATCATGGGAATTTTTAATTGACCGAAAATCAAAGACAAAAGTGAATCTTTTAAAGTGGTGGCGATGGTGGTCTCCGGGTTTGTAAGCTTGCCATTGTATTTTTATGAAGACTAACAATGAGAGTGGTTCTTTAAGACAAAGCACAATGATGTCATTGCATTAGTAGTCTTGAAAACATAGACTGGTCCGAACCCATTGATTGAAATGCTACTTTGTCTTTTTAGATAGCCTTGAATGAGCAAGCGAAAGTATTGTATTGAGGCGAAGCAAAAGCTAATGTACGTAGGACTGTGTTTTTAATCTTTATTGATATAATATTAATAATAAATAGATTTCACGTTGGATAATTATGTATCAATAAGGGTTGGACAATTTCTAGAAATTTCCGAGCTTTTTTATTCTTAATTGTGCCACTATTCACGCATATACTTTTGATGATGATGATGATGATAATGTCAGGTTGAGTCTTGATTCTTTTTTCTAATTTAAAGAAAGATATGGGATACTATTTTTGAAGGGTGCTTTTTGGCGGCTGGTGATTATAGAAGAAACCACAGCTGATTATCAAACATTCCCCCTTCAAAAAGAATCACTGATACGCGTGATTAGTTTACAGAACAATTTTAGACGGATGATTCATTCACAAAACAAACGAATAGATTATAGCGTGTCTCAAATGGGTGATTATGCTAAATATTAGTATTAGCGTGTACTGATAATAGCCAGATTTTACAATGACCTATACAAAACTGGGCCCAAAGAGTTGCATGTAAAATGGCTGGTGGTTGGATCATATAATCTCAGGGTTAGTCATTTCTATGAATCATATGTTTGATCTCAAGTGTAATCTTGCCATATATAATGAAGGAAAGGGCGGAATGACTCCAAGAACATGTTTTGGGATCGTGTATATATATAATTCTGGAATTTAATAGTTATCCGATGCGTTTGATATTCTTTGAAGCTTTCCCAATATCCATATGGTTTACTTGAAAATTTTCTGTAAAAGGGCGAGAGATTCTTCATTGATGTTTGGAGTCAGTGTTATCTGTGAAGAATACTATCCGTAATAGTTATTATGTCAACCCTTGCACAGTTTTCAACCAAGCAAGCTATAAATTGCTTTGCTTATTCGGCACTCTATCCATCTATCGATTCTCTAAATTCCTTTGAAAAATATTCATTCTTACTTTTATTACTCCTTTAATATACCATAAACGCAAGCGTAAAATGATGATAAGCAATGTTTCTTTCCTATGTGGAAACGCAGCCGATAGCGATAACAATGATTGTCAAAGAATAAGTTCAATGAAAGTCAGAGTATCAGCTGGCCAAACTATCGATGTAAAAGAGCTAAGCAAAGCCGAAGCCTATGATATTATATACAACACACATTCATCCTCTCTGGTAGTTGGAGAAAACTACATCCTGGATAGCACGGGATTTCATATATCTGATCAAGTTGAGCCGTTGTTTGAAAGTTATGATTTGACCAAAATCCGTGATTTTGGGTTTGACGAGGATATTCCTAGAACTTCAATCGATGTTTTAGCTATTGATTATCAAAATGGCGAGCTTGGTCGTGGTGTTTTTCGATGTGGAAGTGATGGTTCAAAATGTGTAAAGTTGGTTGAAGGCAGAGGTTCAGAAGAGGATTTTCGGTTTGAAGTAGATAATTATCTTAGATTGGATGGGTTAGAGTGTATCCCCGAATTTTATGGATTGGTGGTTATGGACGATCATGGTGGCAATGACGATGAAAGGTTTGTGGTTGGAATTTTGATGGAAAGCATTGAAGGAGTGACCATTAAACAAATGCTGGAAGATGGAATAAGGGTGGATTCTTATAATCTGTGTGAGCTTTTGATACAGTATTGCCGTGAAGTTACCGAAAGAGGCGTTGTATTGACTGATATCAAAAGTTCTAATGTCATGTTTATCCGTAGCGATGCTGATGGTGAAGATGACTTAAGGCTAATTGACTTTGGAGGTGGAATGACGATGGGAAAATGTCCAGAAGAGCTGTTGTGGTCAGACGAATGTTGTGCTCAGTTTGTGTTGGGGTTAATGATGTTTGAAATAATTTCTGGTCGAATTGTTGAAAATTATACAGAAATATATAGAGAAGATATAACCGGTGATGATTATGAAATTGTAAGGAAATATGTGGGAATTTATAGTAAGCTGGATCTTAGTAGTTCCTACCCTGCATCCCCCAATTCATTAGATTCGCCTATGCCACTTACGGATACAGAATATTACTAATATTAGCAGGGCCAGGTATACGTATGTATGTATGTATATACGTAGTTTCTTTATTGGTTTTATGTTTAAAGTGTATTTAGCCTTTCCTCTTTTTCTTTTTAAAAACCAATATTTCGATAAAAAAGTGTCATTAGGGTGGTCACTAATGACTATAACATTCTTTATTCGCTTATTTATCATCAGCACTAATATTTGAATATGATACAAATTTCATTAAATGTTTATATGGGTAATAATTTTTGAAGGGTGAAAGTTTACTGATAAAACTGGACATCCATTTGGCTGTGATTACGCCTATAATCATTGGACCCCAAAATTTACCCTTCATAAATTATTGCCCATATAAAAGAATGCCATTTGAATGAACGGTAGTATAAACATTACTTAATAGCAGTGTACTGCTGCTTTGATATAACAAATGCCATTTTTTATATTAAATGGATCACATAATTCAACTTGGTTTGCTATGAGGTTTATTCGCTGAGATTTGGTTCGATTTATTATTGATAAAGCGATATTGATATTGTAACTACTGTGTTTAAAAAAC
>JANBPU010000438.1:0-11094 GCA_027575805.1 Mycoemilia scoparia | reverse complement strand
CTTAGGTTGCTTAATAATTTCTCGAAATCTGCTGTGTGTTAATCTAATTCTAAATTGTGGTTAGAATGTGCAACAGATCCGTTGATCATTGATTTCCAACTCATGATTACCCATTGTTCCACACTCTAAATCTACTTTAGGTTAAAGCAAGCAGGAATTCCGATGTGGCGTTCTTGATATCAATGGTTTTATGTGGGGTATAAAACGCATTTTATGCATACATTTGGACATTTGACAGAATCTCCTTTAAAAGGATATTAAAATAATCTATCCAAAATCATCTTAAAATATGATTTATGGGTCAATTTTGCAGGAAATATGGGGTACAGACTGGCTCACCTTTGATAGAGAACTTGCCATATACTCATAAACAGTAGAAGCGCATGATACAAACCAGCCATACAAATTTTTTGTAAAATCACACCCTACACAAATTATCTTAACACGGCTTGTAAAGTGGACCAAACAACCTTGATAATCTTATCTTGAGTGACTCAAAGGAAGCTGATTGATTGGTCAAAATAACATTCAATTACTCCACTCTGTGACCAATTCCAAGTAATTATTTACAGCATGCTGCGTTATTACATAAAACTACAAACTATTGTGCTGGGGCCATGTGTTTGAGAGCCTTCACACACATGTACCAAAGAGTTACATGCCCACTAATACAACAGCTAAGATCTATCTGCCCACCTACTTGGATATGTTTGTCCCTCTATTTTTTCTTAGCTTTTTCCTTCCCTGGCCTTTTATCTCTCTGTGTGAGTTTAACTCTACAATAATATCATAATATTTTATAATCGTTCTGATCTCCTTTACTTTCTATTTAGACCTGTAATAATATCAAATCGTTATCCCATCTTACTCTATTATACATCACTATAATATTGTAAGCAAAAAAGACAAAATATTCAGTACTGTGTATATTTAATATGTTTCTTTTACTAAGTATGCTTACCTAATATATATATATATATATATAGACTTGGCTATTCAAACCCAAACGACAATCCTTTCAAAGATAATACATATTAATTGAATCTCCAACTCCTCAGGTAAGCTTACATAACATTTACTTTCCTTCATCTTACTAAACGCCATACTTGTTTCACAAAAACTACAATATTATATAAAAATAAATGTACATTTAGAATGAGTCGAGATAGGTTTTTGGAATTGACGAATATGCGTCGAAAGAGCAATGAGCTGCGAGGCACTCAAAATCCCAACCAGATACCATTTCCAGGAGATGGTGGTGATAGTTATGAAGATACAAATTATAATACCAGGGGTCAACAGTACCAACAACAGCCATATCAACAAGATATTAACTACTATCAACAACAACAACAACAATATCAAGAGCAGCAACAGTATGGACAACCGCAACACATGAACACAACGAAAACTATGGAAATACCAGAACCACTGGTCGAAACAGGAATGGACGAATTCCAACAACAAGCAGAAATGATTGAACAAAGAATCAATGATATCCAAGAGCGTGTCGAAGTAGTTTCTCATTTACACGCCAAAAGTCTCGGTGCTGGCGGTGGTGGCGCTTCTCGTTCCTTAGACCTCGAGCAACACAAACAAATCGAAATCGACAATATAAACATCCTGATCCGTGAGGTTGGCAAAGAGCTTAAACAGATCGGCAAAGAAAACGACATCCTGATCAGCGACGAAACCATTGCCAGCCGCGACCCGGGCCTAATAGCGATCCGTCGCGGAAGACATGGAGCACTCCTTAAAAGGTATTATGACGAAGTTGGCAATTATCGCGACATTGAGCGCAAGTATCAACAAGAATATCGCCAGCAAATGGAATACCAGATCCGGATGGTCAAGCCCGAAGCCACCGAGCAAGAAATCCAAGAAGCCCTTGATGACGATAACGCCCGTTCAGTGTTTGCCCAAAGTATCATGGGGAAAGCAGACAATAAAGAGGCTCAACGAATTTTGAGGGAAGTCGAGGACAGAAACCAGGACATTAAGCAAATCGAGCGGAATGTGTTGGAGATTAACCAATTGTTTAGTGAAATGCATGATATGGTGCAACGCCAACAAGCTATGGTCGATGATATTGAACAGGCAGTCGAAAGTACCAAGGATTATACTAAACAGGGTGTTGAGGAAGTTCAGCAGGGCATTATTTATCGGAAAAAATCAAGAAAAAAGATCTGGATTATATTGGGTATATTAGGGCTGATCGTGGGAATTGTTATAGTGATTATTTTGTTTGTTGTTGTTAAGGTACAGAATAGATAATAGAGATTAGAAGTTGGCGATGGTGGTGGTTTTTTAGTTAATTTATTTGAATTTTATTTTATTTTACCATTGGTATATTATAAGCTGTAGTTGCCTAATCGACATTTTCGATGCCTATAATAACAAAGCCAGTGGACATGATATGTATGGTTTATTATTATAAAAACTAATGGTCATGGTTATTATAACTAGTTATGGATAATAATTTTTGAAGGATGCCTTTTGGTGGCTGCCAATGATTATAGGTGCAATCATAGCCAAATAGGTGACTAACCCTTCAAAAATAAACACCCATATGTTGCAGTTTATCAAGACATTTGAGAGCCAACATCTCCATTGCTCTTCTTTATGATATTAACCATCAAGACGTTCGATTACATATGCATAAAGAACCATGTAGCTGTAAGATGTATGTAAGAAAACAAATCAAGGGACATTTTTATTTTTAACCACATCATTATAGTAATGCAGTTCCTATTTATAACATAATGTGTGAGTTTATGTATGCAGAGATTAGAACTAGAACCAATAGCTACGTGGGTATGTGAAAAAGTCCCAAAAACAGGTTCAAAGTTTAAAAATATCTTTCTAGATGCACCATGAACATTGTATATTATTTCTCTATATTAAATCGAATGTGAGTTTTCACATATTCTGTCAGTCACTGATGTTAATGTTAGCATTGTATTGCAGCTTAAAGTTCGGTTAATAAGAGACCCTCCCCTATTCCAACTTTTTTCATTCACGGAGTGCTCGCTTTATTTCAACCACTAATACTTAAAATCAAGCCACCCAATACCATCACCACCAAATTCCAATAAAGCTTGAGTGGACGACAGCTTTATAGGGCTCATTTTCTTTACCAATAACCACAAAAATGGCAAGCCAGGAATAAATTAGTTTGTTTATAAGACTAATTGAAAGTAGAGAGTATAAGTGGAGAGAAGTCAGGCAAGGAGATGGGAAAACCATTTCTAGAAACGATTTTATTGGCACTGCGTGGATCCATTCATACACATGTCCTGGCAAAGCTTGGCAAACCCTCTCAAAGATGGTTGTTTGTGACAACATTGGCCAACCATGTTAATAGGATCAACCATCCCCACCACCACCAAGCCATTTACTCTATCTCGCTTTTTACGTATCTTCTAGGTACAAACAATAACGTCAACAGCCATGGTAGCTTTTAAGTTAGCCTTTGAAAGTCGCTAGGCTCGGTGTTAAAAGGATATAGATAGATGAAGACATAGAGAGAAATATATAGGGGTTTATTATGGAGAGAACCAACCTGCAAATATAAAGGACACAGATCCTTGCATCAGTCATCAACAATCCAAATTCGCTCCCACTTCCCCCATCACCTTTAAAAGTTGGGTATTATTTCTACTCTTGTTTTTTTTCTGGGCTATTTTTGTCTCCACAACCGTTGCAGCTTGCCAGATATCCTAACACAGAGCAACTGCGCCCAATAATAAAGGTTGCTAGTTCTGTGTGTACTATTTTTGTGTATCTATTTTCCATTTAAAGCAACACGATACGTACAACCATCAAAAGAAACTCTTTTCGCTCTTCCCTTCATCTGTTTTTTGTCTGTCTGTCTCTCTCTCTCCTCTTTTACAAGCCCTTTCTTTCTATAGTCTTTACTTTGTATCTATAATAAATAGACCGACTATTCTTGCCTTTGTCTTCTGTTTATTATTTTTATTATTATTGTGGGCGTTCCTGTTCTTCACATTATTATTATTACAACGGCTATAAAACTGCTTATATAAATTCGTAAGTATAATCAATTATTCACTACTTTATGGCAATATTGCAAGTATATACGTGCACCATGTTTAATTATAACCACGACTTCAGTTGCCGGAGTTGCGCATCTGGGGTATAAATTCAAATGCAATTTATATTTTGTGGGAGTTATTATTTATCCATCGCCATCACGCCATATCTCCACATATATGTTAGTTTTGGTTCTTGACGATGCTCTTTTTTCTTTCTTCCTTTTTTATTTTGCAAACATATTCATATGATGCTTACGCGTTGAAATATACATTCCAATATATATATATAGTTAAGCCACGCAAAACTAAACAGCCATAAATCAAGAAAATGAGTCGCGACAGGTATATCGAGTTATCGTCCATGACCAATAACAACAATGGCCTAGCTCATTCGCTTCACCAGCAGCAGCAACAAAATATCCAGCAGCAACAGCAACAGCAACAACAATATGGCGGTGGTTATAACAACAACGACTACAACAACCAAAGCAACTTTGGTGGTGGTGGTGGTGGTGGTGCCGATTCAGCCGTAGAAATCCAACGCTGGGCTGACAGTATAAACGACGGAATCAGCTCAATCCAACACCGCCGCAACGTTATTTTCGAACTCCATGCCCAAAGCTTAGGCCAAAGTGACCGTAAGGATATCGAGCAGCGCAAAGAATCCGAGGAAGCCAGTATGGGCGAGCTAATCCGCCAGCTTGGCAAAGAAATTAAAGATATGGGCAACGAAATCAACGCCCCTGGCAAATTCTCCGATTCCCCTGGCGACCTGGCAATTTTGAGAGGAAGGCACAAGAGCCTGGTGGATCGCTACTATGAAGAGGTTGGAAAATACCGCGACATGGAAAAGGATTACAAGAAGAAGTATCAAGACCAAATGGCTCATCAGATTCGTATAGTCAAGCCCCAGGCTACCGAACACGAGATCCAAGCTGCTATCAACGATGATAGTGCCCGAAATGTGTTTGCCCAAAGCGTCATGGGAAGACAGGATGCTATGCGTGTACTTCACGAAGTTGAGCAGCGTAATCGCGATATCAAAAAGATCGAAGAAACTGTGGTTGAGATTGCTCAATTGTTTAGTGAAATGCAGGATATGGTCCAACGCCAACAGGCCATGGTCGATGATATTGAAATGGCTGTCGACCAGGCCAAGGATCATACTAAGGGTGGTGTTGAGCATGTTAAGCAGGGCATTATTACTCGCAAGAAGTCCCGCAAGAGATGTTGGATCATCCTTATTCTCTTGTTGATTATTATCATCATTGTTGTGGTTGTGTTGGTTGTTAAGTTGGTACCAAAGAAAAACTAGTTTCTTCTTCGATAGCAGCAATATTTGGCATCTTAATAATGGACCGTGTTATCTAGTATTTTCTTTCTATTATTTTATTTTTATTTTTATTATTACTATTATTGCTTCCATCACAGCTACTATAACTACAACTAATAAAGAAAGCTATATACATGTTTTTTATATCTTTTCTCTCTCTCTCTCTTTTATTCATAATTTCAATCTCCATCTTTTCGTCTCTTTCATTATTATTGTTGTTATTAAAATAGTCTCTAAATCTAAATACTATTGTGATTTATGTATAAAGCATAAAGGTGTTGTCATATAATTCATTCGGTAAAAAAACATTGAAAATCTTAAGAAAAAAACACGGGTTTGATGAATCGATATTAATAGAAAAATTCCGTTCTTGTAGAAGCATGAAATGTCTATGCACTGACATATGAGGTGTATTAATTGGTGCCAAGGCATTGCCAAGCCTGTTTATTCCATGGCTCCAGATGAATTGCCCGCTGTGCAGCTCTTCTTGCTTTCTTCATCAAATCACGTGCCTCAACCAACAAACTCCTGCTCTTGAATTTTGATGTCATGGCTGCAGCCTTCTCCACTTCATTAATGCCTTTATGTTGACTGCTATAGGCAAGTGCCAAGTATGCCTGGACAAAATTGGATGCTGGCTGTGAACTAGGATTCAAATACCATTTACTGCCAGTTTTGTTAGCTGATGAAGATGACGATGATGAAGCCAGATTTTCGTGAGAATGACGATTTTGTAGTCCAGAAACTAGAGCGACGGCATTTTGGGCAGCCGAATGTGATAGTCCATAATAATCCTTTGAAGCAGTAGTTTGCTGCTGCTGCTGCTGTTGCTGTTGCTCTTGCTCAGGATGGACAAGCTGCAATGTAGACAGTTGGATCCATAGCTCGGGCGCACTTGGTGACTTATGAATTGCCTTGTTGAGTTCAACTCTTGCCTCTTTAGTGCCCTGGTACAGAAGCGAATAAAACAGACTAAGCTGAGTAATTTCGTTGGAATGAACAGCAGATTGGATTTTGGATAATTCAGCATGGACTGCGCCAAGAAGGTCAGGATCTCCGTTCAATAAACCCATTGCGAATAGCGTGTAGAGACCAGATATGTGAGCTGTAGTGCCATCACTGTTGCCCAATTCTTGAAGCAGTTGTTGGCGTGCAATTTCCATATGCTCGTCTGTACCAAGTGCCCACAAGACTTGAGCCAAAAGTACTGCAATATCGCCTCTACGATCCAGGTCGTTATTGTTGTCGCCGTCTTCTTGTCCTGCTACACCTCTATTTAGATTGTTTAAAACATTTTCGAACTCCATCAAGCTGGCCTCATATTCTCCTGCCAAAAATAGTGCCAATCCGTGACCAAGTGTTGAATATATTCCATTTCCGTCACTAATAACAAAGTCAAACGTTGCTTCAGCCGACAGGTTATCGATGTTGTTTTGGTTAGAGTAGTTTTTAGCTTCGATGTATGCCCTGACTGCCTCTTCAAATTGTCCGCTTCCACAATAGCAACGAGCAAGATGAGTCAACGCCATATACGTAGCCATCTTCATAACCACATCACCATCGCCATTAACACCATCTCCTTGTTTTTGTGTATTGAGTATTTCCAACGCCCTCAAGTACTTGCTGACAGCCAATTCATGCTCACCATTAAGTTCCAACAACAATCCCAATAAGTGACAAGCAGCCGGATCATTCTCGCCTTCAAGCTCAATAAACTTGTGCATAGCAAAAATGGCTCTAGCCAGATATGTGTCAATGGATTTAGACGACTCATACCCTCTCATCTTTCTTTCTTGGTCGGTAGCACCGTGAGTGATAGTGCTGTTATCATCAACGGCTACCACGACCTTGGATTCATTCTTGATCGACTTGATGATATACTCCCACGAATGATACGCAAATCCATAATTAACCTCTGGGTTAGTTCCATTACACAGTGCAAAACAATGTTGGAATAAACTAATGGCTTCTGGGTGTTTCAACTGCTCTGCCAACATTGCTTGGCCCAGCCAGCCCGGCATATATTCAGGATCAAGCATCTGGGCTTTATTGAATGCTTTGTTGGCAAGTGCCTTTTCGTTTTGTGTCAAATATAGGAATCCGAGGTTGGCCCAGGGGATTGGCGAGAGTTTGTTGATCTTTGCGGACTGAATGCAAGCGTGTTGACATAAACGTAGACGACCAGCACGTAAAGCCAGAATGCTGAGGAGATTGAATGTATCAGCATTTAGCGGGTCCAAGTTCAGGGCTGCGTTAGTGCATCTTATACCCAAAAGGAGGAGGTCATCGGGAATTGAATCGGTTTCAGATTTGACCGATTCTTGTTTTGTGGCGTTTGGGTCGTAGTATAGGTGGTGTTTGTGTTTGTATATTGTGAGGTATGAATAGGCTAGATCGTGCCATGCGGCTGCTGTTGATTCAATTGATGGCAAAATCGAAATACGGTACTTTGAGGCACTTAATGCCACAATGTGCAATAGATCCAATAATTCTTGAGTTGAATTACCATTTGTATTAGTATTTAGGGAAGATGAGGTTTGATCTTGGTCTGGAATTTGCAGGCTTTCTTCCTCCTTAGTTAAAGTGAGCCACTCTGGTAATTTTTGCTGCTGCTGCTTTTGACCTGCCTCATTTCTGTATAATCGCAATATCTCATACAGTGTAGCATGAGGTAAGTTCATAGTCTCTGGATTCCAACTACTTTGAACTTTAAGAAGTAAATAGCAAGCATCAGATATCAATTTCCACACCGTATACAATTTAATCTCGCCCTTCAAAGTTTCCAGCCCAATATCCAACACATTGATGCAACTCTCGGCTGCACTTCCATAATACCCATCACTGTGCAGAAGTCTAGCATACGCCAAATTACATTCCATTTCCTGAGTTAACAATGGAATGAGCCACAAATCCCCACCACTAGTCTCCTTTGCCAACCGATGAGCCTCTTCAAGATACGGCAAAGCCAGACCAAAGTTTTGCATCGAAGAGTGGATAGAAGACACCAGCACATTAATAGACACAGAATTTGGATCCAGTTTCAGGGCATTCAAAGCTGACCCTAAAGCAGGAGTATACCGACAAGCTTGATAATACGAATCAGCCAATCCTTCCCAAATAAGTGAACTATCCTTATTTACTCTCAATACCATTTGGAACTCAGTAACAGCCTCTTCGTATCTTCCTTGATCATGATAGAAAAATGCCAATCTACGTCTTGACCATTCTTCGTTGGGCATGACCCTGATAAAGCTCTTTAAAACATTTTCGGCCAATTCTACTTGTTGCTGCTGCTGGTTATTATTATCATCATTATTATCATCATCATCATCATCATCATCATCATCATCGTTGGTAGAATCTTTCATATACATCAGGTAGAGCTCTTCAGCAACATGCGAATTGCTTTGATCAAGTTGGAAACTCTTGGTTAGACATTTCTTGGCTCTTTGTTTGTCGTTTTGGACTTCGAGGTACCAGATACCGATAGAACCAAATGCTGTGCTACATTGGGGATTGAGCTTGGCGGCAGTAACCCATGAATTTAGCGCATACTTTCTATCAGTCTTGTAAACAATATCCTCCTGCTCAGATGCATCGTTATTAATATTTCCTCTGGCCCAGTAGACATTTCCAAGTCTATCATGATGTAGGAAATAATTTGGTTCAATCGCAATAGCATTGAGCAACAATTCTTGGGCCTCGACCAATCTTCCCTGTAAAAGCCTAATATTTGCCATTTCGCCAATAATGAGATGACGACTACCAGAGTGTTGAGAATCGGTGCCATTATTATCATCGCCGTCGGATAAGTCTAGCAGGGGGGCCAAAACTTCTTCAGCCTTGTCATATTGTTTCTTGTAGGAAAGTGCTAATCCCAAACCAATGGCCGCACGAATGTGGTTACTACCAGATCTAATCGATTTGTATTGGTACTGGTATATATGTTCTGCATCCTCAAGATATTTTCTATCGTCATTGACCAGTTTCAAAAGAGAATCAGCCCTATCCAATTCGATGCTAGCTTTTACGGCTTTCAAATTGATCATACAGCTAGACTGGAATTGTTTAGTTACATCCAGAGCAATTGCACTTTTTTGTATTACGGCTTTGTATGATTGTTTGGCGAAAATTGCGCTGACCATAACGGCATGAGCAAATGGACTTTTTGGTAATTTTCTGGACGATGTTACGGCCAAATCGTATTGCTCTTCAGGACTCATTCCTTTGTTGTTGCGATTAAGCCAAACGTTTAGTGAATCTGCAAGTGGACCATGTGGCACATTTTCCAAGTAAGCTGTAGCAAACTCATTGATATTGGTCATGTCACCAAATTCAATCAAAATTCGAAGTGCGCGTTCAGAAACATAATTCCCGTTGTATAATTTTTTGGCAATGGTTAATACTTGCTTTCGTAATTCACGTTTCTTGTCATAGTCGCTTGTACACGACAATTTTTGGAATAAACAGTCCAAATATTTGTCTGTGAACTTGAAACAGAAGCCACTGATGATTTCTTTAGCACCATCTCCATTATTTCGGTCAATATGATCTTCGCCGCCTGGAGAAATTTCAGTGTCGTCCTCGTTAGAAACTTCCTTCAGCTGTTTATTCAAATACTCAATAATCGACTCAATAGTTGGTAAAACCATAAATTTTGCCCAGGCACGTTCATTAATAGCCGCTTCAGCTGCATGTTTAGGACCGGCCATAATTCTGCCTCTCAAATTCCTGACCTCGTAATCGACAAACTGTTTAAAGTTCTTTTCTTCCATCTCGAGGACCTTATTCATGACATCAAGCTGCAACGAACTTTCAACTGACTTTCCGTCTTCTAGCCTGGTCATCTTGCTACGTTCAGCAGCATACAAAAGCAAATCATGGTACTGGCCACCAGGAATCAAAGTCATATATATCGACAGCAATTTTGTATTGTTTTTTTTCTTTTCATAAAACCTTATCAACTGGTCAACAGCGGACCAACATAGCCCGTATTCGTGTCTTGACCAGTGGATGTCACGTAATTGCTCAAGTGAATTTACCAGCGCATCGTCGTCTTGTTTCTTTTCATATAACGTGGTTAGGCCCTTGTATGCTAAGGGGTTAGATTTATCCAACTCAATAGCGTCCTGATATGCTTCTTCGGACTCCTCCCATCGTTTCAAGTTTTGGCTGGCGACAGCCAGGAATATATAGGCATTGTAATTTCTTTCAAACTTGAGGATTTCATTTGCTAGTCTATATGCTGTGTCGTAATCTTGGGAAGCAATGGCTGCTTTGGTTGCTTTGAGTTTCTTTTTTGTTACTGGGGTTGACATATCCTAATATCAAGTATGTGCGAATGTAAAATATATATATATATCAATATAGGATGGAGTGAAAAATCAGAGAGAATGAAAGTTGTTTAAATACTCCTACACAAACTCTCTCTCTCTCTCTCTTTTTTGATGTCGTTTACGTATACGGCTTTGGTATGCGTGTCAATAAGTATAGTGATTAATTGAGTTATAAGCCATTAATCATATTAATAGGTATTGTAAAAAAGATTAAAATTGATCTTTGTTTTATGGGACCAAAGAAAGGTCATAAACCAGTTAGTTATAGCATTCACTTGGGATAATTTTGCCCAGTTGCGACCATACAAACGAGAAAATGTCGGTTCCCGTCCGATCACCGTAACCAAGCTCGTTATGGCCAGGAGAGTAC
>JANBPU010000437.1:0-11239 GCA_027575805.1 Mycoemilia scoparia | reverse complement strand
GTCAATTTTTTTCTTAAAATTAGGCTATTACCTTGGGGACCATAATTGTCTGCCAAAAAATGAAAAGTGGCCATATATAAAAAGAGGATAGGTGCAAAAGAAGAACAGGAGTGATTGAAAATATGCGTATTTGTACGAATGCGTGTGGGCGGGCTAAAATATTTAAAGGGAAAAAGGTATGTAGATGGTCACATTGGTGCAGCAAATCAATCAGAAAGTTCAAGCAAGAATTAACTTTAAATATTGGCGCTTTATGCAACTGTGTTAGGGGATTATCAATTTGATTTTTGTATTATTGTTCTGTGGTTGGTTGTTTAATGTCCATTGGTCACAGGCCATTTTCGTATCGGATATAAACTTACCTCTCCCTCTACCTGAATCAGGTTTTTATGGCAACTATTTGGCCAATAAAGACCAAGATCAGCAGCAGTGTTCGGCAGAGGAAATACCTCTCACCTACTATTTCGCCACAGAGAAGCTTGGGTGTTCTATCTGACTACATATTTTAAATGCCATAGTATTGATTTATCTATTGTTAAATACTTCGAAATGACAAAGAAAAAATATAAAGGATAGTAAAGGGTAAAGGTAAACTAAAAGGGGAATCCACCGCCAAAGTACTGTTTAAACTTTTTGCTTCCTCCCTTTTTACCACCACCACCACCTGCACCACCAAACTCAAAGAAAGCTTCACCACTGCCGCCCTGCTTGAACACAAACTGTTGACCATTTGGATAGAAGAAGAATGGATTGCCACCACCTGGCTCTCCTCCAAATCCACCGGGACCACCATATTCATGACCACCAGTGGGATCATTAGGATCATGACCTTGGTCATACTCAGCCCTAGTCTTCTCATCACTAAGAACCTCATAAGCCTGGTTAATATCCGACATCTTGTCCTGCACTTGTTCTGGAGTCAAGTCGCCCTTATATCTATCAGGGTGCCACTGCTGAGCCATCTTTCTAAACGCCTTCTTAATTTCACGCTGATCAGCATCTTTTGGAACTCCCAGAATCTTGTAATAATCTTTCCTACCCGCCATACGCTTCTTTTTCTGTGCCTCATGTAAGAGTTTGTTGATCTTGCCATTTTGTCCTTGTGACTTTTGTTGGGCTTCCTCCAAGAGACTGATGGCTTTATCGAATTCATCCTTCTCTAGCAGGACGCTTGACATACCAATCACAGCTTGGATATTATCGGGGTTATTTTCAAGTGATTTTGAACAAAAATCTTCGGCGAGTTTCCATCTCTTTAGACTTGAGTGTGATATACAAGCAACATCGATGATTCGCATCAAAATAATGTTGGATGTGGGCTTTGATGGTAACTGGTACTTTTTGGAAAGGTCTTCATCTAATTTTGTGACTTGAGCCAATAGTCCTTCTCCAGAATCTTTTGATGGAGGAGATATCATTTTACCACAGGTATTCCATTTATCTTTCTTTAGTTCGACGTCGAGCTTTTTGAGCGACTTATCGAGTTGTTTAAGTTGTTTAAATAGGGCTTTGCACTGTTTGTTTTCGGGATCAGAATGAAGACATTCTTTGAGACTTGCAATGGCTTCGGCTTTCTCTCCAAGATAAAAGAAGCGGAGATTAGCAATATCAGTATATACACCAAGATCTTCCTTGTCAAACTGGGATAACCTCTGTAGGTCATTAACTGATCCAGCAATATCTCCCAATTTTAGGTTGCATTCATAACGAATTGACCGTAGATCTCCAAAGAATGGGCAAACTTCGATGGCTTTGGTTGCATATTTTACGCATTCGGAATAGTTTCCTGCTTCATTGGACTTTTTTGCTTCTTCAACCTCAGTCTCGACTGATTGAAGACTCGTTAGTAGTTTATCAGCTTTAGACTCTTTAGAAAAATTGGATTTGAGATACTCAATATCATCTCCTGCCTTGACAAATCTTCCTTCCTTGATATAGATCTTGGCTCTTTGTTCGTAGGCTTTATAAAAGTGTGGGTTAAGTTCAATAGATTTGGAAAGGTCTCGAGCAGCAAGGCCAAGTCGATTCAATGATAGGTAGGCAGTAGCCCTTTTGTAGTAAGGTAGATACACGTTGGGATCCACATCTATTGCTGCGGTGTATGCAATGAGGGCATCGCCTGGGTTACCGGATATTAAAAGCTTGTCTGCTTTTTGAAGGTATGAAGTGGCTGACTCGATGACATTCTCTCCATCAGCATTAGTGTTGCTATCAGCAAAGACAATGCCCAATGAACTGAGCAATGCAGCTGCTAATGCCCACAGAATGGTCGTTGTGGTAAGCCACGAAGCAGGGTGTTTATCCTTAGCAAGGAAATACATGTAAGGTCTGAGTGGACGCAGGGTTTAGTTTACAAATACACAGATGGAAAATGAAAGACAAAAAAGAAAGGGTAACACAAAGGGGTATAGTAAGTAAGTAAGCGAGAGAGCAAGTGGTGATTAGTTAAAGGCTTTAGAAAGAAAACAAGTGCACCCTGGGTTTCTATAGAATCTCTGGGTAAACGACAGAAGAATATATCCTGGTATATATATTTATGACTGCTGCTACTGCTTTGATTCTATAGTAATATAACTGACATGAGACAAAGGAAGGGGATGAAACTGGGGAGGATTATAAAGGCAGAGAGACAAGTCTGAACTCTTGCACAAAGCAGAAAGGCTATTAACAAAAGCAGTCCAACCAATCTTGTGCTTCCATGTGGCTACTTGAACTAAGGCTGGTAATAGCTTAATATAAAATTTAAAAAGGCTGCTAGTAATCATTTCCCAGACTTACACTTGTTCTATTTTATTGACTATTGAAAAAAGCCAGTGTGACTAAGAACTGTTAGCTCAGATCCATAGATTTTGTGTTGATTTTAAAATGGAATCGCAATAATAGAAACATTTGGTGATGATCAAGTAGTCTTTTTGGTTCTTTAATTTTCTACCCTAAGAGTCGTTGTTTACCTTTTAACTTCAAAAAAACCCCCACCTACTTACGCATACATACATACATATATAATAATAATAATGTCTGGCATATTTCAAGTAAATAACCAAGACTCGGCCCTATTTATTGGTGGTCAGCGTGTGTCTGGTCAAGATGTTCGTGCCCAAAATGGTAAGCCAATTATCTTTTAATTAGCTTCTTGGTCATTTTAAAATGTGGCCATATGATATTGAAAAGGAATAGCAGATTTCTGTTTTTAATTTCAAAGCAATCTAGTCATATTCTCATTTACAATCAGAGCATAATAATACGAGGGTATGCGAGCATTTGTGCTTACGTTTGAATCTGTGATTTTGTTTTTTCGAAAATAGTGATGGCTGCTCTTTCGGTTGCCAATGTGGTCAAAACTTCTTTGGGCCCTGTTGGTCTTGATAAAATGTTGGTCGATGATGTTGGCGTAAGTTATATAAACATAAATTGTTTTTGATGCTCTATCAATTTCTCTGTCATCAAAACAAGTCAACTGCTTTAATGATATCCACTACTACTATTGACCATCCATCATATTGATATACACCCACAAATGCTATAATCCAATTTTCAATTTACAATATATATACATTTGTAGGATGTAACTATTTCCAATGACGGCGCTACTATTTTGCAGCTCCTCGAGGTCGAACACCCAGCTGCCAAGGTATTCGTAGAACTTGCTCAACAACAGGACAAAGAGGTTGGCGACGGTACCACATCTGTAGTCATTATAGCTGCCGAACTTCTTCGTCGCGCCAACGAATTGATCAAGACTCGTATTCACCCTTCAACCATCATAACTGGTTACCGCTTGGCCTGCAAAGAAGCTTGCAAGTTCCTTGCTGACCAACTTGCCTACAAGGTTGACAAACTTGGTCGTGAAGCCATAAAGAACGTCGCAAAGACTACCCTTTCCAGCAAGATTTTGGGTAACTACGGCGACATGTTTGCTGATCTGGCTGTCGATGCTATGTTGGCTGTCAAGACCACTGACTACAGAGGAAAAGCAAAGCACTCAGTTAAGGCTGTTAACATTGTCAAAGTTAAGGGCGCTAGTGCCCAAGAATCTGAATTTATTTCTGGATACGCTGTTCACCGCCCAGTCCAGAGCCACGCTATGCCCACATACCTCAAATCTCCAAAGATTGCAGTCATCGATTTTGACCTTTCAAAGACTCGCATGAAGATGGGTATCAACATTGTTGTCGATAACCCCGAAAACCTCGAAGAAATTAGAAAGCGTGAAATCGATATTACCACTGAGAGAGCCAAGAAAATCATTGCTGCTGGTACAAAGGTACTGTTTACTACCCGTGGTGTTGACGACGTGTACGGAAAGATGTTCTCTGAGGCTGGTGCTATGGTCATTACCAGGGTTGCCAAGGAAGATGCTCGCAGAATTGCCAAGGCTACTGGTGCTACTTTCTTGAGTACTTTAGCCAACCTTGAGGGTGACGAGACATTTGAACCTGGCTTCCTTGGAACTTCAGCTGTTGTTGAGCAGAAGCGTATCTCTGGTGACGAGTATGTTATTATCCGTGATACTCCAACCCAGGCTGCCGTATCTGTTGTGCTTCGTGGTGCCAACGATTTCCTTCTTGATGAGATGGAAAGATCTCTCCATGATGCCTTGTGCTCAGTCAAGCGTGTTTTGGAATCTGGCGCTGTTGTTCCTGGTGGTGGTGCTGTTGAAACTGCCTTGGATGTTTATCTTGAATCCTTTGCAACTACTCTCCAGTCTCGTGAACAGTTGGCCTTTGCTGAATTTGCTTCGGCCTTGCTTTCTATTCCCAAGCAATTGGCCATAAACGCTGCAAAGGACTCGATTGATCTTGTTGCTAAGCTTCGTGCCTACCACCATAAGGCTCAAAATGATCCCCAGAACGCTAGCTACTCAAGATTCAGGCACTATGGTCTTGACCTTGAGAATGGCAACCTTCGTAACAACCTTGATGCTGGTGTTCTTGAACCAGCAATGTCAAAGATAAAGATGCTTAAGGGTGCTACTGAGGCTGCTATTTCTATCCTCCGTATCGATGATCTTATCAAGTTGATCCCAGAAAACCAAGAAGAACAAGATCCTCATGCTCACTAGACAGCAATAGTAGATCTGGTCTTTAAATACACGGGTATACTATACCAATATTTTATGTGTGGTATGGTATGTGATCATCCACAAGTAGTATCTCTAAAATTTCTATACAAAAAAGTTCATTTGACAGTATTAATTGTTTTTCATCTCCGCTTCTTAAAAATTTAACCATTTTCTTTATCCTATCTCTTAGCTATAATATTACAATTAAAAACAACAGTTTTTCCCAACTATGTCACTGTATTCTAGGAATTAGTCAAATGGGTGGTTATTTTTGAAGGGTGACCATTTAATAATAGACTGTGATCACTCATTTGGCTGGGATTGCCCCTATCAACATGCACCCTTCAAAAATAATCACTCTTTTGTGCTCATAGTTTTATATGCACTTTAATCATATCATTTTATCATCGCTTTGCAATTTAAGTGGCATCTGTAAATGCAGTGGCCATAGTCGCAAATGGGTATCAAGTTGACTGCCTCCTAAAAAATGCTATTCACCAACTAAACATATAACTCATTTCGTGGCTGTAATTTGATAGGATCATAATTCTTATATGTCAAATGATGCATCCATAGTAAATTATATAATAATGTTCTAGGTAGCACTATTAGAAGTCATTATAAGGTTCAGTTGGAAAATGACACTTGTTGAGTCCCAAACCTGGAATAACGAATTAATTGAGTTTGGAGTCAAAATAAATTATTGGGTTTAGTCAAACTTTTAAAAAGTGTTGCACAATGTGGGTGTCCAAGACGTGTCAATTTTACATTTAGTATTATCCTAATGGACCATTGATATATTAAAAATTGATAGTGGACATGACATATTTATACTATTCATGATATCATTTTTACCATCATCAAAAAGTTCCAGTATTGCACCACTTCCATCAAAGTAGATCAAAGGATATGTGGAGGTATCAATATTTATTCATTGCTATCAGCTAACTCATGTGCACATGCAAGTATGCTTCACAAGTATAAAACTAGGGCGTTAAAACCTCTATAAACCTGTAGACACAAAAATTGTTTTATTTCTTTAATAATCTCCTGAACATCTTGCACAGCAACAGATACAAAGACAGCATATAAACATATTGTGTTTATATCGCAGAAAGGGAATTGAAATCCTATTACATTGATGGACTTGAACCTGCAAAGTACCAATTTTTACTGAGGATTGATCTATAAATTACTTGGAATTTATAGCTCTGTGATTCAAATTGTCACGAATTTCTTTGTATTCATGCCAAAACAAGCATTACAAAGACACAAAGTATAATATGGGCATTTATTTTTGAAGGGTAAAAGTTCACTAGTAAAACTGGACATCTATTTGGCTTTGATAGCCCCTATAATCTTTGGCCACCAAAAGATACCCTTCAAAAATTATGATCCATATATATGCATAATTTTCAAAGGATACCTTTTAGTGGCCCATAATTTTATGATCAATTACCTTTTATATAATACGAGATTTTGTTTCATCAACACAAGCATGTTAGTGCTGAATTTTAACTTAAAACACACGCATATATATTCTTTTTCTTGATATATTTAGACATACCCTTTCCTTGTATTAATATCTTTTGCCCCACTACCAACATCCTTTTCTTCATTGGCAAGATAGGTCGACGTGTATATATACATACCCGCATCCATACATACACATCGCTGCTGCTGCAATTCTACCTATCCAGAAATCTTTTTATATAGGAGAAAGTAATAATGTTATCAGGCGATGGCCAATACTGTCCACCGGCATTCTCATATTTTTCGATATTTTCACCAGACTTGAGACGCAAAAAACTGAATTTACGGACAGGAAAGTTCCAAGAATCGCCTATTCTTTATTATGTTGCTGCCGAGACCCCCCAATATTATCCGGAGCCGAAGAAGAAGCCAACAATTATTCATAGGAGACCTGTACCACCACCACCACCACCACCATTACAACAACAATCATCGTCAGAATCACAAATAGCCACAGATAGTAATGATGATGATGATGAGGCAAACACACAGAAAAGTCTCAAGAATGTGCCAAAAACCCTAGAAGACGACAACTCTAGCAAGACTACCACTATCAACAGCAACAATACTCCGAAAAACACTGATAGGGATGGTACTAATATTAATGAAGTGACGATGAGTACCATTAGTAATAGTGCGCAGAATCGAAGCCAAATTACCAGCAGTGATCCAATTCCTGGCTTAACCAGAGAACGCTTTGTAGACCTAGACACACAGCTTAGAGAGATTGGCGCAGTTCAAGCCCTAACCAAATTTTCTCAAAAGTTTACATTCCAAAGCAGCACCACAGACTCAAAAACAACTCAACAACAACACACTCAAGTGATTAGATCAGAAAAAAGGTGCATTGCAATATTCCAAGCCGAACCCGAAATTTGGTTTACACTATGTGTCATATTTCCTCGAAGAATTCGATCAATTCCTGGTGAAAAGGATGCCGTGTCAATTGAATTTATTGAAAGCGATTTGACCGATGACGCAATAATTAACTGGTTAAAACGAGAATATCATGCATATAGACTAATGTATGGTCCAATTCAACCGCATCTAAATTATTTGTGTGATGTAGTGAGTGATAGTGAGGGTTGTGCTGCTACTGCTGGTGGTGGTGACCAAGAGAGATTAATTGTACAGCTTGAAACCAATTTGGCGGATTATTTTGGAAAGGTAGTTTGGGGATTCGATAGTCGGTGGAGCCAGAATAGAACAAGCGAACTAGATTTGATACATACTGTTGGTGGTGTACCGAAAAAGATTATAGGCAGTGCTACTAATCGATACTTTGAACAGTGTTGGGATGTACTTTCACTTTTGCCATCGCATTCTGATGATAATGAGTTGCGTACACGAGCAAACACGCTCAGTGACAAGGATAAAGACAAAGGTCCCACTATCAATACAGCCGCGACTGCTAGATCTACTAGTAAAAGAAAAGGGAAAGAAAAGGATGTTGGCAGTGATGATAATACGGAAGCGATGCCTGGTGCATCTAAAGACGAGGTGTTGAGTTTCAACAAGTTTGAACAAAATGCTGAGTATCGTGTGGAGGGCATGTTTGTTTATTGGCAGGGGCAGGATTTACTATGGTCATCTTGTCCCGAAGATTCTTTGCATCCAAGCGAATCTCTAAAAGCACTGGATGCAAAGGCACTAACAGCTCAGGCGTTGACCAGCTGGGTTCGAAGCACATATTCAAAGGGGTTTCAGGATCCTCCGTATAGACCTCAGCCAAAGCAACGTAATGACGCTCATGCAACCTCAAAGGCTCTTAAAGATAGTTTGAAGGAAATATCAGATTATAAAGATTCGTCACCTCGTTCCAACAGGAATAAGAAGAAAAATAAGAATGATGATGCAAAATCCATATTTTCATCTATTGTCGGAATTTCAACAAAACTTGCTGCTCCATTGATCCCAGGGATGGGCGGGGGTGAGGGAAGCGGTAATAGAGATACGTCTGACAGTGCATCCAAGTCTACCTGGGGTTATCTAACTGGAGCTTTAAGTTGGAACCGTGCATCGCCATCTCTAAAGCCACAACAAAGCCCACATGATAATATCCATACATCTGCAGAGGTACTAAATAAAGCTGACGACGAAGTGGCAGAATCCGATGCAAGATCGATAGGGAATACAGAAACATATTCTTCAGAATCTGTAAAGCCTGATATAGATGATCGCTCTTCAATTAAGAGCAAGACAGAAACTACCACGGCTATTGGTGCACCCTTCAGGATCTCCACCAACTTTACTTCTACATTTTCGGATGCAGTTTCGGCACTTGTAGAACCAAAACCGCCGCCATCTATTAAGCAGGATCCACCATTCAAAGGTACACAAGTATCAGCCAGGCCCATTACTATGGTATTTAACGACACTTCCTCGAATTTCAAGGATAGAGCCCCATCAGTCCCAATGAGTAGTGGTGCGCGATCCACAAGAAGATATGGGTCACCATCAGTTTTTAGAAAAACGCCACATCATTCCTCTTCTAGCTCACAATATCCAATCCCGAGAGTCAAATCAAAAGCATCTCTTAGTGAAAGCCTTGCAAGTAGCATGCGGTTTCCTGTAGAAGGACACTTTTACTCCGATTCAAAGTCGATTGCGCCGTCATTATATTCAGTATCTGGTCGAAGTTTGGGAATCCATAGTAGTACAGTTGGAAATGATGATATATTTAATCAGGATTATCATAGTCAGAACCAGAATCACCTTGACCCTATGGTTTTACCAGGAGTACATCCAGATTATACCTTTGTCAACACATTAACATCTGCTGCCAAGATTGAAACCGCCGACATATTAGCTCCTGAAGCCAAGGATACAGAGAGCGATGATCAGGATATTGGTAGCAACATTGAATCGCTTGTTTCTGAAGCTGTTGGCAATACATTGTTTCCTAATACGGGTGATCTAGTTGATGAAACTCGTGGTGTTGTTTTGGCTCCTCGTGGGATCCAGGGAATGCAGTATGATAAGAGGTATCTTCGCAGTCTTTATGGTTCATTTGTGAATTCTGGCGAGCCACCAAAATTTTCACTTCCAAAAATCGCCATACCTAATCCACAGTCACTACCACCACCACAACCATCCGCAGACGATGTGTTTGGTGATCTTGACACAGCTTCAAATCACCTATTGATAACCTGCGAAACCCCCTTGTGGGTTGATAGTCTTGTGGGACATATGATCCATAACCACCATGAAGAAAAATGTCACACATTTGCCTACAAGTATGGTGAGCTTTTGTTCCTAGTTTTGATACGCAAAAGGAGGGATATGGTGCATAATAATATCTCAGACGAGGCATACCAAGCAATTGAAAGGATTATCCATTCATTTTCGCCAACCTTATTATTCCATACTACAAAGAATAACCAGTTGACTGAAAAACTTTATAATTCACTTCCATTCAAAGACAAGGTTTATTATTTCCATCGCAATATGACTACCAATGCATTGCATTCGTCTTTTTCACCAACAACTGGTGTCGTTTCTGGATATACCGGAAATCATTCAGTTCTATATGGATTCCAGGGATCCAATTTGACTCCCAATGCTAAATCGAAAAAGAATGCTTCTCTGGAATTAGCACCAAGCTCCTCAGGAAACGATAAAAAACATCACGATCATAAATCCAGTCTTTATATAACAGCCCAGAGATTATCTCAGAACGATATTCTTCTAAATGATAGCTTTGATATACTTAATCCACTTCAGTCACCAAGCCTCAAACCACCAGTTGCACCCCCACATATTGTATTTAAACCACATCCACTTATTGGCAACGTAATAGATGATCCATCACCATCGCAATCACCTCATGGTCAGAAAAAAACTGATGGAGAAAGAGATAGAAACAATGCATCAGCAAGCCCATACAATAACTCCATGGCACAGAGGCAAAGAGCCAAGTCATTTAACAACAAAGGTCAACACCAAGAGTTGGTAGGAAGTGTTATTGGCGGAAATAGATTTGTTGTTGAACAAAAGATGCTTCTAAACATGTATTCACAATTTACCCGGCATTCTTATATTCGAGATATTGCAATTCGTTTATCAAATCAGAATTGGGTAGCTGCTCGATACACCAAAGGTCACCAATACCACAAGCATCATCATCCCTATACATCAGCACCATTAACAAATACGTTTAACATTAACTACAAATCACAATACACGTCAATTTTGCCTTATAAACAATCACCGACGTTATCTACTACTACTGCTTCTCCTACTTTTGGATCAACTTTCTCTCCTTTAGGATCGCCCAGGAGCGGTGGTCTTGGTAAAGGGGATCCTTCGTTTTGGTGCTATGTAATTCCTCAACAGAAAGGGACATTGGCTGACACCAGAGTATTTATGAACAAATCTATGAAGGCCTATTTTAATGCATATAGTAAATTACCAGATTTATCATAAAGAGTGGTTGTATTTGGCTTTTTATATATTACTAGCATAATGTATAGTACTAGGATTATTTTATCAATATAATTCATTATTATTATTTGGCTAAATTTCAGTTGGAATTAAATTGTAAGTTCTCCACCAAATGATAACAGACAGGTGCACACACACGTTTCCTGCAAGTCAGTCCATAATCCAATACATTTTAGCTGGAATCTCAGTGATGATTGGCTA
>JANBPU010000436.1:0-11332 GCA_027575805.1 Mycoemilia scoparia | reverse complement strand
TCAGATAAAAATAGTGGCTCTCCAGGAATCTGGTAGCAAAGGGCTTGTGATTGGGCCAAAATCCCAGGACTCATTTCCGCCTATCATACATCAGATAACTAATATAATCTCTCCATACAGTGATAAAGATTTGAAGATATTGAACAAGTGGCGAGCTACAATTTATTTTTTGTCAGAAAGTTTACAATCTCGGTGCACAAATCTATTTTCTTAGAGCATGTGGCAAAGCCATTTTTTTCCCTTACTGTTCATTCAAGTAAAGGAATAACCAAAATCTATAAAAAGGTATCAATTTCGCACATTTATATTTCATACCATCATTTTATCCCCCTCCTTCCTTCCCTCCATTCAACACCAAATGCCCGCTTCTATTCTAGCACCTTCTCAAGCTCTGGTGCAGGAGTTTGCACCTGTGCAAAATAAGGGCATTCTTCATCCTAGGACTCGTGCACTTATCATCAATATAAGTAATCTCGCTCAAACCATGAACACCCGCTTTGATGTGATTTTTTCACTTACCAAGAGTGATAAAATCAAAACTATTATCTATAACGACATCAATATGTCTATCCGGGTTGCTAAAACCATTGGAAAACTAGTACTAGTTCCTGATCACGTATCTGACAAGGATCTTGTCCGTATATGTATTGAGAAGATTAAGAGAATTGCACAGGAGTGTATCAACGCTGTGCAAGCTTCTGCTCACAATTATCCTTTTACTGGGGAAGAGCTTACCATTGAGCAATGTGTGGATGTTGTGGCAAACCTTGGGATCCTCTTTAAGGGCACCGTGAACCTTCTTTGTAGCCTTCTTATTAAAGTTGGTGATAAACCGGATTTTGGCCATGGTAGACAGAAACAGGGCAACAACTATGCAACTCTCTTCAAAACCATTGAGAAACTGTATGAACTCCTTGATGGTGAGTTTGAAAAATTCCCCGGTGAGCTTAAACAGAAAGCCTACAATCTGTACCAGCAGCAGGTGGATGCCAATGATTGTTTAACTATAGGACTTCCAGCCCCAAAAGCTACACAACCATCTACTGAGAAAAGTCTTTATAGAGTAGTTGCTCAATTTGAGCAGGAGATTAAAGATATCGTGTACGACGTTACAACTACAAAAAGGTTACACATTCAGCCAGGTGGTTGTCTTTGTTCATGGGTACTCATTGTTTTGGATGGGGGTACGAAATGATATTCTGATAGCCTACATAACTAACTGAAAACATCCTCAATATATGCCCACATCGAAGCATATTATACTATTTTGTGGACCAATTATTTTGGCTTGTGTAAGCAAAGAATGGGCATACCTTGAACCTTTTTACTACTTAACAAGCTTTGTTTTGGAATAAATTGGATTGAGTATTAAACATGAAGATTATTACAAAATATTTGGAATTTTTTGCAGCTTATTTATGTGATGAAATTTCACTAGTGATCAGGCATTGATTATAGGCAACGATGGGTGCTCAGATTTTGGCCCAATCATCAGCTATTTTGCATACATACAACTACTCCTGTGGGAGAGGGGGGGGAGGAAAGCCAATTTTGCCTAAGGCCTTGTGTAATATGACCATAGCAATGAATAGCTCTGTAATTACTTTCCCACAGCTTCAAATTATAGAAAACATGAGAGGAACCATGTACATTTATGTATACATCTATCTATGTATAAAACAACAAAATTTCATTAACAGTGACTCAGACTATAGTAAAGTTGGTATTATTCCAGTACAGCAGTTTGGACTACATTTCTTCAATATTATACAAAGTGCTAAACAGAATTGAACAAGAATCTAGTTTGTCGGGCGTTCTTTCATCTATTGCACTATTTTAAATGAGTATATGGCAAGATTCCACTAGTGATCAGGTGCGAAATAGACAGAGAAATGTGTCCTGAGATTTTGGCCAAGTCATCAGCCAATTCATGTGCAACCACTCCTGGGGACCCACCATTTTGCCCAAAGCCTTGTGAAGTCTTCCCAAATCGATAATTGGATTCATTAGTTATCTGTTGCAGTGAAAGGTGGGAAACCAAAATTAATAAACATGACAAGTATATCTACCATATTGCATTGTAAGAGGAAAAGGAAAAAAGACGAAGACAGTGGTTGATTGATTTTTCAAGCTGCAGAGAGAGATCTTTCTACAAACCATAGGGTAATTTTTTTGGGAAACGATCTATAAGGAATTTTGACCTATAAGATTTAGATTCAGACATCTTCTTTCGATGAGCTTCTGATGTTTGTACAATTTGTCGTAATGCAAACCATTCTGCGCGATTCTGCTGGAAAATAAAATTATCCACAGATGTAGTATATCCTCCTTTCCAACAGGTAGTTTACTTTATGTGCATCTATTTTTGTGCACGCTGGAAAGCACATCTTCAGCCAACCAACTGTGTTTAGTTAGTTTATTATTGGAGCATGTATGACTTTTTGAATGCAGATGGATATTTGATTGTTACTTGTGTTATCCCAGAGATGAGGATGGGAGTAGGTAGAAAAGTTGGTTTATCGGATGCTCTTATGACTCAGCTATGAATATAGGGGATGGTAGTATTTTTGGATCTCATTTTGACTATTTATAGTTGTATAATGATGTAATATTTGAATAACGATTTCGATTCTAGTCAGGATATTTGAAGATCGGGTAAGTATATATTTTTGGCGTGATTGGAAAAATTCAAGATTCTTAGTACCATGTCTATACTGGGATATATCTGGTCCGATCAATCTTTTTCTTTTAAAGATTTAATGGTTAGTTCTTGGAAATATGATGGCTCGGCTCAACAGGAAAGAATAAGAAAGATGGTGTCAATAGAAGCTGCTTTAATCTATTTTCAAATGCCACATACGGGTTTCTCGAGAGTGTTTAGGGCAACAATGCATAGTTTAGATACCGACAAGCCGATAATTACTAGTCATATGGGTGATAATTTTTGAAGGGTGAATTTTTGGACCAATAATTATAGGGGCAATCACAGCCAAATGGATGTCCAGTTTTACTAGTAAACTTTTACCCTTCAAAAATAATCACCCATTTAGCTAATCACAGGACAAAATAGGTTCATTTTGTTACAATGTACCACCAAAGGGTATTTGCTAATAATTCTCTTTGAACCGCCACATGTAGCTAACCAGCCATCCAGCCATACGAATAGAACCATTTCTTTTGTGTTTTCCTTTACCTAAAACCTTGGCGAAATTTAATTGAATTTCATAACACGTTCAGTGTGATGTTCAGACACACACAAACAATTACTTTACAACAATCTCTTTACGGATTTTCTGAAACGGGAAAATTTTGGATTCCCAAGGATAAGCCCAAAGGTCTCAGAAAGGAGCTTAGACACTTCCATTACAGCAACCAATGAGTGAGAAAAGAAGTGGAGGATGAGGGCTTAAATAATAATTTGATTAGTGCTCTGTGTGTGTGTGTGTGGTCCGATCGAACAAAAATCGAAATGAACAAGCAAACACTTTGCTGTACTATCAATGGCTTTGGGAGATGACAAGTTCAGTTCTTTATGCCACCCCCCTTCACTCTGCTACAATTTTTGGGTCATAGCAGCAGTGGCTGTAGTAGTTTAAAAGAAAGCCTAGATGTTAAAGGGTGGCTTAATTCAGGGCATGAGTGTATGTACACATATACACAAGCATATACATACTGGCAAAAGAATCCTTTGAGCTTTGAGAATATACTATAAGGTCCACACTCTAATGGCGGTCCTTAAAGCACTATTCCAAGAAACAAAATTTCAGGTGCAAATTTTACAAAGATTTAACCATTAGTTGAACCACCAATAGGATTTGTGCTTAATTGTTTTATGCCTATGTGCCCTGGCCAGCACTTTACTTTATAACAGCTGTGGGATGACTGTGCCTATATGAACGTACGCACTGTTCATGCTTTCTAGCAGCTTGGGCTGCCTACCCGCCTACACACTTACTTAGAGTACATGAACATGCTTCTAGGGCAGCAACACAAAGTTACAATGCATGTTGGATGTGGCTGCGATGATAATTCCTAGCCCAGTAGTTATTCTGGGATCTTATTCTGCTGACTGATTCAACTTTCCTAAATGCTCATAAACAAATGCATGTGGGTTGTTGCTCAGAAATGCTTAAATACCACAAGGTCAGGAATCATTAATCCAGAGTAAACCTCATACCCTAACCAGCTTATTCCTTTAGCAAATTATTATTCTTTATAATGAGTCCCAAGGTAGTTAGAGAGAGAAGCAATTTTTGTTCTTCACGTTTTAAAATTCCCACTAATGGCAACAGTAGTAGTAGTAGTAGTAGGGTTAGATCACCGGCCATTATTCCAGGTCAAAGCTCCACTCCTTCATTGGCCTCTTCGCCTCAAATGAGCTCCGCATCGTCTATTGAATCTAATTTTCCAGCTGAGCCGCCATTGGCACCACATCTAAATATACCAAAACATCACAAAGATTCTTCCTTATTTACATCTCCATGTAGACAAAGGTTGGATACTTATATACCATATGCTTCCAGCAGTAGTATTAGTAGCAGCAACAAATCTATCGTCAATGTTGTTGTTGGTGGTGGTGGTAGTAGTAGTGGCAGCTGTCTGTCTTCAATAGTCCGCCAATCCCAATATCATCGTCATCATCATCAACAGCAGCAGCAGCAGCAGCAGCAGAAAGAAACACTGGCCCAGAAGCAAGCCAAAAGAGTGGCCCATCGTCTCTTATCCCGTTCTCCCAACGCATTCATGTTATACCGGTCCGAAAAAGGGCGGCTGATAAAACAGGACCCAGCAAACCATGGAATAAACCAGACACTGATTTCCCAGCGTACCAGTCGAAACTGGAAGCATGAAAGTCAGTCTACAAAATCCCAGTACCAGGCTAAACAAAAAGCCCTAAAAAAGTTGCACGACAAATATAAATTGGATTGGATTGATCGTAACATAGAAGAGGTCGAGGCATTGGCCAAATATGAAGGTCTAAAAACTGGAGGAAAAGGTGGTGGTAGTGGTGGTGGTAGAAGAAATGGCGATGGGATATTGACGATTACACCAAAAATGTTTATTGGAATATTGTCGCCACCTAATACGTTTATATTATACCGGAATGATAATTTAAGAAAAGTTGCTGAACAAAACCCCGGGATTAATCAAAAGGATGTATCTAAAAAGGTTGCTGAAGCTTGGGGGAAGGAAAGTGAAAAGGTAAAGAACAAGTATAAGGAGCTGTGTGTTAGACTGAAAAAAGAAAAGGTCGAGAATATAGCGGCGATTGAGGAGAAATATATTATGGAGGACTATAAAAACCGGTGTGGAGAGGATTTGAAGAAATTGCCCCCGTTGTTGTTAGAGGCTTTGTCTGGTGGCGGTGGTGGTGGTGGCGATGATGAAGATGAAAATGTGGATATTGATGGGGAAGATGAAGACTATGTTATCCAGGCTACTCCTACTGCTCCTGTTGTTAGACATTCAGCCAATAGCACTAGTAGTAGTAGTAGTAGTAGTAGTAGTAATAATAATAATAATAACCACATTTTGGGTAGGGATATGACAAAGAGGTTAGATAGGGAAGGAAATGTAAAGGATAGAAACAGAGAAATTGGTTTGAAGAGAAAATATGACCAAGTCAACGAGGACGAGGATGACGATTATTGCGATTGTGAATACTGCAAAGGCAATAATGATAAAGATAGTATTAATAAAAGACCAAGATATTCAAACGAAATTGCAAATAGTCCACAGTATGCTGCTGCTTCGAGCCCTACTCCTTCCCCTACTTCGACCTCATCATCTACATCATTTTCTTCTCACCCACGTCCACGTTTACCACCACTCTTATCGCTGCCAACACCAAAAAGCCTAAAGAAAGATGGATACAGTGACAAGAAGATGGAAGAAAAATTGAGAAACTCAATTGGTCGTCTTCATCGAATTTCTAGTCTAATGAATCCTGTTGCTGAGCCTAGTGAATGCGACTGTGAAGAATGTGGACCCAACAAAAAATGATAGAGCAGAAATGAATTTAGTGCCAAAAGACCTTTTAAGGTCATACACACAGTTTGTTTTAGTCTATCATAATTTAAATTTAAATTCTTTTTTGCTGTTAATTTATTATTTATTAGCTTTGTTTTATTTATTGTGTTTATTGCGACAAAAACGATAGATAAAATTACAATTGAAATTCAATACATTTTTTGAAGCTTGAACGAGAGTGATCAACCAATGTAGTCTCTATAATCAGATTACAAAATTATTTTGTTGACTGTTGATAACGTGATTAACCCAAATCTCATCAGCTCCAATAAAATATTTTTCTATCAAAACAAACCATCCAGTCTGTCTTGTCTATCATGATGGGGTATAAAATAGCCAAGGTGGTAGAGATAAAAATTTTAACGCTTGTTTCTTTGCTTTCTTCCTTTATTTTTCTCTTGTATTTTCTATCTCTTCCACCATGTAGTGGAGTATATCTATACTGTAAGTATTTATGTTTTGTTGTTGTACTGTCTAAAGTGGTGTGTTGTTGGTTGTCTCTGATGAAGCAACTTTGCTGCAATATGCTCGGAAAGCTCTTGTGGTGCCACTTTTAATCAACGCGGTATCCATATTCTTTCCTTGAGCGCATGTGTTGAGTTGCGAGTTATATGCACATACAATGGAATTCCTCGTTTCTGAGCCTGTTTTTTAACCATCATTTTGTTTTAACTGGCTGGATTGTTGTTCATGGTGGTATTTACTCAAACTAACTCACAACTTGTATTTGTTATTGTTAGGTCTTCATTGTCAGCTTATTTGACCTTTTGTCATCTGTGACTGCTGACTATAATTTTGAGTGTTATTTGTTTGGTAAGTACACTTCCCCATCTTGTAATACTGGCATAGTCCTGAACTTTATGATGATATTATACCAACTCAACTCACAATGAAGCTAATAATGATATAAAACCTTAACATGCATCACCATCTGACCCTATACTTCTTATATTCTCTTTCTTTTGAGGATCTATTGCTTGGTATTAAAGATATCTAACTGTTTGTTGTTATTCATTGCTTGAATAGGCCTGATATCATTCAGCATAAACAATGTAGTATGGACCGTTTGTAGATTTCTCACTTGTTTATGATATGGTATGTATCTCTTCGTTGATCTATTCTTTAATTCTTGTGAGGGAGATTAGAATGATGATTTGTTTTGCCAGTTCTGCTACTGATTCAAGTATGAACGATAATTAAACATCGCTTACCAAACCATGCTGATATTATCTCTCTCACTCTTTGCAATATTCTTCTCATGTTGTGTGTGTATTACCCAGAACTCTAACAGAGCTCTTTGTTGCATTTGTATTCTAGATTATTGGTGTCAATAGATAACAGCATTGTTACAGGATTTTGTTAATACGATTTACCACTTGTATTATTATTGTAATAAATAAAAGTTTAACTATAGAAACATTGTTGCATAATAGAATTATTTAATATTATAATATTTGGATCATAATTTTCGAAGGGTGACTTTTAGTGGCCAATGACTATAGGATCTATCAAAGCCAAATGAATGACTCTCTAACCCTTCAAAAACAATTACCCATTTGATCAAAACTTATTGTGTTTGCTTATCTATGACATTATACTTTATGTTATAGATATATTAGTCCTATTCACTCTATGCTGATGAAGAGGCAGATTCTGAAAGCTCAGATGATTCGGACGATTCTGAGGAAGAAACTGGAACATCAGACAATGCGGAAAAGTTATCGTTGAGTTCGTTTGAGCCAACAAGGGGGGCACTGCGGTTTTCGATATTGTACAATGCAAACAGAGCTTCGTAAACAATACCACGAGCAATAATATCAGCATTTGGAGTACCCATGATGCCCTGAACACTGGTATAAAGATTAGGTAACTGATCCAAGACTCTTTGGTAAGTTTGTGGATCAGTAACATTCAAATTCTGGATAGCACGCAAAGCATTGAAAGCTGGGTCAAGTATGGCATGCTGTTCAGGAGTTAGAGGAGGAAGGAAGAGACCGGCTAGACCACTTCCAGCATTTGGTGGTGCAGCGTTGGGATCTTCACTGGGCATTACGCTGGCTTCGACATCGATAGAGAAGAATACTTCAGCAAAGGGCATTTCCGAAGGCATCATTTGGCGGCTACTACTGCTTTCACTACTTTCAGCAGGGGAAGCTGTCTGTTGTTGTTGCTGTTGTGGTGCAGGTATGGCCATGACAGTGGAAACAGTGGCTGATAGGACTGCAACTGTTGCTATAGCTATAGCTTTAACACTGGGTGTTATTATAGTGTTACTATTGCTGTGTGAACGTTTCTTGAACCACATCTTGTTGGATTAGCTTTTAAAATGTCGAAGAGCTAAGTAAGAATTAATAGAAACCGATCCAAATACAGAATTGAAAAGAAGTTTTATAAATTTGTTGAGTAGAATGATAAAAAAGAGAGATTTGAGAAACAGGAATTGATATAGCGTTGGTATAGCTGAATGGGAGGGAGAAAGAGGATACGAAAAAATAGATATACATGAGTTGTAGCCTCGTCAAATATTAATAAGTATAGACCTAAATGTAGATCAAGATCTGGAACTCGAATTCTTGGATATGCTTGGGTTTAAGCCAATCATTATTGGTCCTGATCATTAGGCTGATGGGTGGTGGTGGTTGGCACAGCAGCAAGGTGCTAGGAACTCTGCGGATTATGTTGGTTGATTGGTCCATCATATGGGGTCTCCTAACGATGTGTGCTCTTTGAAACACAGGCATGTACTAAGCTGTTTAGAGATAAATTAGATGGAATTATAATACAAGGTTTACATAACATGACTTTGGCAATGAATGAACCTGCGAGGTCTTTTTAAGCAAAAAAAAGATATAGTTTTGCAGTCACAAGTTTTCCTGGATTCAATATTGTCAAAAATGCCTAATTACAAAGAAGCTGCATATATAAACCTTCACAACATGCCTCTCCTTTTGACAATGATAGTGGTGTGTTTTGGGATTAGTGCGGGTGTCCTTCCTTACGAATTATACTTTTAATTGACCAAACATTATCCATTACCACGCTTTTGTCTTTAAGCAACAAGTAGGAAAAGTTATTTACAGCTATTGATAATGGAGTGTTTGTCATTATCAAAATGAACATGGTGAAATTTCACAAGCGTTCAAATGCGCGGCAGGCAGAAGCTGTTCTCTCAAAATTTGTCAAAATCATCAATCATTCCATATGTAAAACTTAGAAACCCATTTCTATTTAACTCAGTATGAATTTTGACGATATATAGATAGAAATAAGTTGTATTCGATTAAGAAGAATGAAAAGGAAAAAAATAAATAACAAAAAGTACTGAGCACACAAAGCAATATTTTTCAGTAGAGGTGGGATATGGTAGTAGTGAAAGGCGGTCACACTCTTAAGGATTTCGAAGTTTAAATAATTCAGAGATAAGTGTTTGCTGTCGCTCTAATGTCCGTTATCAGGGCTACAAAGATTCATTCTCCAATGGTCCCCAGGCTGTAATCTTCAAGATATGTTTTTTGCTGTTGTGGTAGGTTCTCCATCAAATGTGAGCCAGCATGTATTTTTTTGAACTAGTTTATTCTCCCAGGGATTAGTAGGCTGAAAACCGTGAGCGCCAGCCTGTATGCCAATGCTTCAACCGTATTTGCCCCATAAGCCATACATTTAAGGAACATATTGGAGAGATTAATTTAGTATCACATTGGCGCGGGATTTCCTATTCCAATTATTTTACCCCATCTTGAAACAGCTAATTGGAACCGTTTTTCTAGTCCAGGAGTTGGCATGGTATTGGAAGTAGCAGCGAATAGTATCAAAAAGATGGCAAGAGCGTATGTCATGAGATGAAGCCGAGAGTTCATTTTCTTGGACACGATAGCGAAATTCCTTAAAGTTTAAAGATAAATGCGACAAGGAAACGGCGTGTTTTGAACAAATTATGGCTGCGCGAGAATGCGTGGCGCTAGTAAAAGGGCAGAAATGAAATGGAATGGAGGTGATTCTGTTGTCTTTTCTTTTGGAAACTGGGCTACATTTATATTCAAAAAAACATACGCACAAGGCAAGATTCCACTGGTGACTCTGGGCGAATTAGATAAAAATGGATGCTCGGGGTTTGCCCATAGTCACTGGTCGTTTTGTATGTAATTTCTGGGGAGCCACTCCTGCCAAATGCCTTGTGAATTTTGACCACAAGTAAGCACCTGAACTAGTATCAAAGCCCTCTAATTTGCAAAGACAATGTCTAGCCGAAAAGGGCGTTGATGTGAATGATAGAAAGAACATCAAAGAATGATAAGTACAGTTTGTGTGGTCTTATATCAAAACTGGCACACAAACTAGATGCTTGCAAAAATGTGGCATTTATTTTGCATTACTTGTTTATTTTAAAGTTAAAGATGGGTCTAACGTTTTACAACCTTTCAAGCAAAGTGGACACTTAACCAGCAATCGCCCAGCCCTACCACTTTATTCTCAATTGGAGTGTAACTCTTATTTTACGCTTCTTGTCTTTCTAGACACATTTTAATTCACATCTCATGCCCATTCCCCACCGAATTGTTACGTTTATTTCTACCATTGTAGGCTTCTAAAGAGCCTTATTACCAGACCTTGACCAACTATAGTTCTTGAAAACACTGGCTTAACAATCATATTATGATTATTATCCATAGTGCATGTAAGATCATTCCGGCTTGTATCAAAGCCAACTCTGGCAGTCAAAGTGAAAGCTGAAGACTTGACCAGCCCATTTCCCCCAATCAATTATCCAGCTCTATACTAAAACGAGCTCCTCATAGCTTGGGCACAATTCCCTTACCAAGCAATTCAGCTTGAATCGATAAACCATATGGCCAAGCTTTAGTTGTACAGAGACTTGGTGAGTTTAGGTGACCGCATTTCCTCTTTCAATGTTCATTATTAGTTCAAATGCTTTCATTATATTCTAATAAAGCTTTCTTTGTGCTTTCAAAAAGACAGCACCCAGTAAAAAAGTAAATTTCCATTATTATTTTGAAAATAGGTTAGATTTGGTTTAATATTTATAGAAAGGGGTATATATAAATTATATTAGCACTATAAAAAGAGTACCAATTCGAAACAATATAAATAGGAGGAGGTTATGTATTTGATTACGATAGGACAAAAGTAGCAGAGTAAATAATAACTGGCGATATCGTTTGTGAAAATCACTTTCTCCCGGTTTTGTGGAGAGTTGGTTATTTCAAAGGTAGACGAAAGAAGTTGCTCTAATAGCCAGCACTAGAACATCAGAGATGGGCTGTTCTGCAATCTCCAATCTGTA
>JANBPU010000435.1:0-11512 GCA_027575805.1 Mycoemilia scoparia | reverse complement strand
ATAAACTATTTTGCTATTCAAATCACACTATAAAGACAATTGTATTTGGGAAGATTTCACTAGTGATCAAGTCTATGCTAGGCCCTTACCAGATTTTGGCCCAATCACCAACTATTTTATATGCAATTTCTGTAGACCCATTTTGTCTAAGGTCTCGTAAACTCTGACCATTTCGTCAACTATTCAGCATCTTGGGGCAAAATCTAGACATTAGTTCAATAGTGCAAACGTAATGATCTTGATATTAAAAATCTTGGTTTAATATTAAAAGTATTCAAGTAATACTACTGGATACAAAATGTCATCACTTAAATGCTTATTTGCAAATCAATATCTGACTTAATGATGAATTCTAGGTATTCATCGAATATATACCATTTCCATAAAGTCTATCTAAATACCAAATTTTACCATACCAGCATGAATATAGAATATAAATTAATTGTTGGAGATGTGCGTAATAACAAACAACTTTAATTATTTTTACGACAATTGGTATTTCAGGGGAAAGGTTGTTTATAGATTTTAAATATTTTAATACGATGATTATAATCGGGTGTGTATTGCTGACATCAACAAGTAACCAAAACATACATTCAAATTTAGGCAGATGTGGTAGCAACAGGAGTGGCACCAGGGACCTGACGTTGTTGGCGAGGACGACGGGGACCATCACCACGACGACGGAAGTCACGGCGGTCACCACGGCCAGTACCAGCCTGAACAATGCGTTCAGTGACGGCAAGGTTGGAGATGCCATCAAAGTTCAAGCTCTTCAACATATCACGGGTATCAGGGTCAACCTCAATGGTGTCAACGGCAAGAGCAGAAACATCGGGAACATAGTTATCCTTGCGTTCGCGCTCTTCTTCCTGGAGCTTGAATGAAATACCACGGACAGGTCCGCGCTCAATACGGCGCATCAAGTGAGTGGTGAAACCGGCAATCTTGTTGCGGAGGCGCTTGGAAGCAATGAGAGCAACTTCATCGCAAATGCGCTTGTTGGTCTGGAAGTCCTTGGTGAGTTTGGGGTAGTACTTCTCGATAAGGACACGAGAAGCCTTCTTGACAGTCTTGGTACGAACGCGACCCTAGCAGAATTTAAATTAATTACAATGTGTTAATAATTCTGGTTGTGGTCAATTCAGGCCTTATTTTATATTGTAAATATTTTGAATTTTTGGTGGGGCAAATTCAA
Organism: Mycoemilia scoparia; assembly: GCA_027575805.1. NCBI lineage: Eukaryota > Fungi > Kickxellomycota > Kickxellomycetes > Kickxellales > Kickxellaceae > Mycoemilia > Mycoemilia scoparia. Next base: position 10,314 of record JANBPU010000435.1, on the reverse strand, counting down.
GAGGATGTCGGTGAATGTCCATAATTCGACACATGCCAATTTGGCTCGTGAATCTCAAATACACGTATTGACGGTATATGTGCTTATTTCTGCAAATCAATCCATGCTGGCGGCGTCGTTATGGCGCATCCATTCCGTATCCTCTGAATCCATCAAAAATATGCATCCAAATCCGCATCTTACCATTTTGACCTATAATCCGTTTATCTTAGCGAGGCAGAAAAGGAGGTTTCAAGCAGTTCGCACTCTCATGGCCTACTTTGAGCTTGACGCACTTGGCTGGCGGTAGCTTCATTCACTTGAGGTGTAACCATAGAGTGATCATGGAAAATGATTTAATTTGATCATGCAGTATTAGCTGCTGTATTACCAACATCAAGCTTGGGATGTGGGTGTGGCTGATGATTAAATACTCCTGTATCATCCGTCATTGTTGATGTAATTTTGGAGCCTATTAAATGGAGAGGGGAATGTGTATAAATCTATGGCTTTTGAGAAAGTGTCGTTTGACATATCTTTCTTCTTATACTTGGAGTTGTAAATATGAAGGTTACTATCAAGCCCCGCTCAGGAAAGCCCTTTGAACTCGACCTTGATGCACAGGCCTCAGTTGAAGACCTCAAGAAGTCCATTCACAAGCAGGGTAAGCGATTGTTTGAATGTTAAAGAATGACTGTTTTAAGAGAGTTAGTTTACTTATCCAGGGATTGGTGTATTGTAGTTCCAAGACTCTATGGCGACAGACAGCGTCTTACTTTTGGTAGGTTGAGATGTTTATATACAGTGCTATTCTTTACTCCATCAAACATAAAAGGATACAATGTTGACCGTAATACTACATATTTTCCAGGCGAAAAGAAAGTTACTCTAGTTGATGGCAAGAAGCTGTCCGACTATGATATTAAGGACAAAGGTAAATCTCAATGAAACACTGAAGGTGTCTCGATAGTATTCTCTAATATACAATTAGCTAAACCCGCATTCAATCCTGTATAGACGAAATCAGCCTCAAGGATCTAGGTATGTATATGTTAATTGACCAGCTAGAGGCATATTGCAAAGACCAGCAGGCGCTCATAAATCCTTGCTGTAAATATCATAGGACCGCAAATTGGTTGGAGGACAGTGTTCTTGGTCGAATACTTTGGACCTATTTTATTCCACTATTTGATGTATACCTACGCTGATCTCATCCATGGTGTCACTTTCGAGAGAAGCCATATGCAAAAAGTTGCGTTCTTTTTGGCATTGTGTCATTATGTTAAGCGCGAGTTGGAGACTATGTTCGTCCATCGATTCAGCCATGGAACAATGCCCGCAAGGAACATTTTCAAGAATTCCGCTCACTACTGGATCCTGGGAGGCGTCTTTATTGCCTATTTCATATATTCGCCTGCTTTTGGAGCCCAGACTGAAGCAGGAAAAGCCCTTAGCGGAGATACCCGCACGCTTGTACTTGGGGTCCTCTTTGCTATTGCCGAGCTCTGCAATGGACAGGTACACCTGATACTTCGCAATCTTCGCCCTGCAGGCACCAGAGTCCGCAAAATCCCATATGGCTTGGGATTCAGCTTCGTGAGCTGCCCCAACTACTTTTTCGAGACTATGGCCTGGACTGTATTTTCGATCCTTACCAGCCATTGGTCGTGCTGGGTATTTACTATTGTTGCTACCGGTCAGATGTACATTTGGGCTATCAAGAAGCACAAGCAGTACCGTAAAGAATTCCCTGAATATCCTAAAAGTCGCAAGGCTATGTTTCCATTCATTTCCTAATTTACTTAATCTGGACAAACCTTGAGTGTTCAGTCACCTCGATCTCTGGGTTTATTATAAATTTACCAGCCCCCTTTCTTTTTTTTTGCAGCTTCATAGCATATACTTTGTTAACATTTGCTGATACATTCAAGTCAGTGTGATCTATAGCCTTCTTTCCTAACTTGCTCACTCAATAGCTTTTCAGTACATACAAATCAGATGATTATTTTTCTTTGCAGATTAAATCAAACCCACAAAAATAAAAAGTTCAAAACTTATTCTTGATCAGGACTCTTTTCTCTCCATTAAAGCCCATACATACACACATTTAAACCATTCCTCAAATGTGGACTGTAAAGGACAAGCCCAACAGCGCGCCAAAGACTGGCAGACAGGCTAAGACTGCTCTCAGCAATAAACGGAGAAAAGGAAAGAAAGTGGGACCAAAGGTCGATACGACAAAAAGCGAACCAAAGACTGCTGACGAGGAATGGAATGAAATTTCGAATGCAAACCCACCACCACTTCCAGAAAAGGAAAATGAATCATCTCACCAAGGCAAATCTGCCAACAAGAGACATATTCAAGGTTCACAAACTTCGGGGTCCCAGAAGCGTCAAAAGACCAATGATAGGAATAAGAATAATAAGGGGAAGAACAAGAAGGCAAAAGTCCAAATCAAAAAGAGTGGAAGCGATAACAATAGTAATACAAAAACCGAAAATTCTAGCGCTAACGAAGATGCCGAGGTCTTTGCACGCGATTTGTTATGGAAATCGGTCAGGGTTCCTGAGGTCGTGACAACCGGAGATGATGAGATGGGTGGCTTTATTGGTCTTGAAGAAATTAGTGATGTTGAAGGCGAATGGATAGAAGACAAGGAAACAAATGGAAGAATGTTCAAAATAAAGGCATGTATTATAAATAAAAATATACTTGGCTTTAAATATGGTTATGTTAAGTGAGCCATATTAACGGCTTTGATTTCCCAAATGTAGAAAGCCAAGGTTAATAGTAATACGACGAATGGTAAAAACAAAAAGGGAAAGAAAGGGAAGAATGACGAAGAGGCACAGATCGACTTTATGGATAATATCGACTGGGATGACTTCATTCCAATTGATACTTTTTCTGAAGAAAAGGTCGAAGCTGGTGAATTGAAGACCATAAAAGAGATTATGAATGAAGTTGATGCCGAAGATGAGAGCGAATTATCTGATGAAGACGTGGTGGAACAAGAAAGTGTCGATGATGCTAGTGAATCAGAGCAGATCACTGAGGAGCAGTCCAAACTAAGCGCATCCGATTCTGAGAAAGAGTCTGGCCATCAGGGTAAGTTTTAGCTTATCAAAGAGATGTTAATTTTTATGTGCAATTTCTCGCTATAGCTTTGGCTAATGTCGATATACATGTTTTGATAGACATTGATGCACCTGAATGGGAAAACTTGGGAGTACACAAGCTTTTGTTGAAGGGCCTCAAAAATCTTGGATTCTTGTCTCCAACGGAGATCCAAGCAAAGTCATTACCATCTGCATTAAGTGGTAGAGATATAATTGGCGCTGCCGAAACGGTAAGAGTCTCAGTATTTAATCGCTTTCTATAAATACAATACAGAACCTTATTAATTTGGGTTGAAATGGGTAACATTGTAGGGTTCAGGAAAAACCCTTGGATTTGGGTTACCTATCCTTCAAAGTCTTTTGAAAGATGCCACAAATACCAAAGGATCAATAAAATCAAGTGATGATCTGGTTGGGCTCATCTTGGCCCCGACTCGTGAATTGGCACTTCAAGTTAAGGACCATATATCCAAAGTGGCAAAGTTCTTACCAGCCAAGATTATGGCTATAGTGGGTGGAATGTCACTCCAAAAACAAGAAAGACTTATCAAACAACATCCCAATATCATTATCGGAACGCCTGGTCGACTTTGGGAGCTCTTTAGTTCAACTGATGAATACATGGAACAACTGAAGAACATAAAGTTCTTAGTATTGGACGAAGCTGACAGAATGCTTGAACGTGGTCACTTCAAAGAACTCAAGGATATCTTTAAGGCTGTTAATGAGCCTAGTAGGTAAGCAGTATGATGGGTCAGCTTTATTACATAATATGGACAATTGGTATTGAATGGCGGACATTTGCTACTAATAAATGGACATCACTTATTTGTATCTGATTGCCCCTGTTATTGTTGACCACCAAAAGTTAAAATTCAAAAATTGCCACCCATATGTTTATCGAAAGTGACAGAAACTCATTAGATATGAATGCATTCATTATAAATAGCGAGCCTAAAAAGCGCCAAACATTCGTGTTTTCTGCTACACTTTGCAAGGACCTGAATTTCCGGGAGAGAAGGGTCTTTAAAAAGAATGGAAACAAAGTAAAACCTGGATCCATGGGTAAGCACAATGCATCTAGCTGACTTTTGAAATGTATGTGTAAATACCCCAATCTCTTAACAATTTACCATACTTGACTACCATGTTTGATAGAGGAGCTACTCTCTGAGATCAAATTCCAAGATGAAAGCCCAAAGCTCATCGATGTAACTACCAATGAAGGTGTTTCGAGAACCCTTACAGAAATGCGCTTAGATACACTTACAGAAGAAAAAGTATGATTTAAGATCCCAAAAAACGCACTGCAGTTGTCCTACAGGGATCCATTAATATTTAACCTTGAACTGTTATCTGCATTTTTGATAAATGTAGGACTTTTACTTGTACTACCTCCTGGCTCGTTACCCAAGCAGGACTTTGGTATTCATGAATAGTATCGAGGCCATCAAGCGCACGGTGCCAATTCTAAGGCTCTTGGGAGTTAATGTATTTGGCCTACATGCACAGCTTCAGCAGCGCCAGCGTCTGAAGAATGTTGATAGGTTTAAAGATTCTCCAAATGCTGTTTTAGTGGCAAGCGATGTTGCAGCCCGTGGGTTGGATATTCCTGAAGTCGATTGTGTAATTCACTATCACTTACCAAGATCAGGAGATATCTATGTTCATCGCAGTGGTCGAACTGCTCGTGCTCAAAAAGATGGTGTTTCCATATTGTTTGTTGCACCTGAGGAAAGGAAAACCTACTTTGGCATCTGCAAGGTTCTTGGAAAATCGCAGGTGCCAGAGTTCCCTGTTGAACTAAATATGATGGGTAAAATCAGAGACAGAGTGAATCTTGCCAGACAGATAGACAAAGAGGAGCATAAGGTGCGCAAGGAATCTTTTGAAAAGAGTTGGAAGGAAAAGAGCGCTGAAGAGCTGGGAATTGAATTGGATAGTGATTTGTAAGTATAGTGCTTAATACATACTGCCAAGTAGTGAAAGTGTACTGACTGTATACATAGCCAAGTTTCACCTATATGGCCTACCAAATGTGATACCAATAGAGTGCTATAACCAAAAACTTTTGCCAACATTTTTTATTGTTATAGCCTGTCATCAGACGATTCCGAAAACGATGAGGCTGCGGAGCGAAAGGAGACAAAGATTGCCATTCAGAAAATGAAGCATAAATTGAATGGTCTACTGAACCAGCCAATACTTCCTCGTGGTATCTCTGCTCGCTACTTGGCAGGTGGAAATATGAGCGAAGTCATCGGTCTCTTGAATGACTCCACCAGACGTAAGTAGCACACATTAAAATTTTGGTAATTTTTATCCACCTTATACAGTGTCCAAAAACTAATTAAATATGTTGCATTTTGTTATTATAGACAATCCTTTAATGCCAACTCTGACATCTGAATCCGCAATTGCAACTGCTAAAAGGGTAGCAAAGAAATAAGAGCTGTGCGTAGCTAACTAGCGTGCCAAACTATGCTAAACCTTATTCCAATAACCCTCCATAAAAAATCGTTTTTGTTTTAATATAAGAACCAATCAATAAAACAACATTTTCCGCCAATATGCTTGGTCAAGGATATTAAGATTGCTAATGCATTACAAGTTGGTGTGCGATCACAGCAGTTGGTTGACCGTAATGAGCGACTCCTTGTTTTCTTTACCAATAACAACTCAAAGGGCCAAATGGTGATTTGGTGGCAAATTGTTGAATCTCCATAAATAACTCCCAGTCGATCCCACATCCGAGCTACTATTAACAATATGAACATCCGGATAGCCTCACAAGGTGTGGTGCAGCTTAAAGAGATGTAGCGTTATAGCCTTGCATTGTGAACTACCAGCGCCCAAATTCCAGTAAAATAGTATCCTGGGTGACCTGTGGCTATCTCAGCATCAATGTTTAGCAATGTCTGTCCTATTGCCAGATTGGCATGCAAAAGTTGGACTAAAATGAATGGATGAAATGGCAGATGCTACCTTCGGCATTTCTAGAGATATATTATAGTAGCAGTGTCTATTTTTTTTGGGGGGGAGGGAGGGAAGGAAGGCAAACATTGCCATGGAGCTATTCAGTAGTATAATATATAGAAAAAATTCTATACATAAGAACTCAAAGGGAATCCTTGAGAAATTTGAGTTTAGCCATTCTATCGTTTTATACCTGCTTTTTTTTTCTGTTTCTTGATAAAATCTTTTCTTCATATTCTTCTAGTAGTATAGGAACAAACATAGGTAGCAAAATTGTAGATACGTGTGTTAGTAGTTTGTCATGTTGCCCATAGCAGTAATTGCGGTTAGCCTCTTGTGTCTTGCAGCAGTGACATCTAATGCCGCCGGAATCCAACAACAAGCAGAAGAGCTCAAAAAGAGAATCGTCAATGGATCAGGAGTCGGACAACATCAGTATCCATTCGCAGTTCGTCTCACAACTACCTTCAATCCAGGAAGCGGCGTCTTTATAGTATGCGGAGGAACCATCATTGCCAAGAATGCTGTCCTTACTGCTGCTCACTGCGTCCAAGCTGGAGAAAGCTCCACTCCAGTTTCTCCTAGCCAGATAAATGTCGGTGCAGGTTCTTCAAATGTTGGTGAGCTTGAACAATTCAGAGTCAGGCAGGTCTTTAGACATCCCAACTACAAGGCCCAATCCAACCAGCTACAAGTAAGTGGTTTCTAATATAAATGTACCTTTATTGGTATCCGATACATGTGAACTTTTATTCTAACAATTTTGTTTGCAAAAATCTTCTCATTAGGGCGATATCGCAATCCTCATTCTCGAGGAAGAACTTCCTTTCTCAGATAAGATCAACAGTATAAACCTGGCTAGTGGACCAGCAAACTGGGGCGTGACCTATCAAGCTCTCGGCTACGGCAAGACATCTGATGGCGGTCCACTGTCTCAGCAGCTTCTAAGCGCCAGCTTCAGACTCTATAGCAACCCTGTGGATTATTGCGACTTCTTCTTCCCCGGCTATGGTTCTCCAAGCTCATCTGTCGTCTGCTTCGAGTATGACGAAGGAAGTAGCGATTTCTGTAATGGTGATTCTGGTGGTGCTCTTGTTGCTCAAGGTAGTTCCGGACTTGAGATCTATGGCATCAGCAGCTTTGGTGTTACCAGAAGAAGCAATAGACGCCGTGACTTGGGTGGACCTCTATACGAGAGAAATCTAGACAACAATCGTCTCTGTGGCAACAAGAACACTATCGATATATTCACTGCTGTCTATAGCTACAGGGACTATATCAACCAGTCCATCAGAAGTGCTGGCCCAAGCAAACCATACTCTGGTGGTAATAACAATAACAATAACCAGGGCGACAATAACCAAGGCGATAACAACAACAATAATAACCAAGGACAGAATCCTGACGCTCCTCACACCTGCGCTTGTCAATAGAGCGGTGATAGCGAATCTGCTTGTATGTGCAAACCATGGGACAAAGTACATACTCAGATCTGCCGAGTACATAGCAATTGCTACTATTATTGTCAACATGAAGTTTTTTACTATTAAATGATGATATATACGTTTACACACAAACACACGATTTTACTTTTAACTATTTAGTGCTTATTTGAAGCCGCTTTCTTTTTTCATTACTATTAAATATACAACGACCAGGGACAATTAAATATTCACTTTGGAGTGGTGCCTCTTTTCTCTCGTTATTATTCCATTTATGGCTAGTACAATAGTTTGATGTGGCTTGGATTTATTTAAAAATTATTTATACTTTTGAAAGGGTAATCTTCATCTAAAAATTATTGGGCAAAATAGTTAAATTTGAGATTTGGTAGACCAATACAAAATACAATAAAATCGTTGTTTACCTTTATAACTGAAGTTTCGATGGCCTTTAAGGGCACTTCTCCATTTCCTTCACTTTGACTGGGATTGGTTGACACTCCAAAACTATTGGTCATCCAGAAATCCGGCGGAATCCACTTGGGTGGTGTTCCCTAAAAATACATCAGATGAATTGGATGTTGGCTCTTTGTACTACACTGAAGTGGACAAATGTCAAGATATCTGTATTGTAAACTTGCCTTTTCTAGGGCCGCACCTTTTGGCGGGTTTTCATCATCCATACACAATCCAATAGTAAAAGTGCAGTCTATAGAGGTATAATTTGTAAATACCTTGAAAAATCATCAAGTAGGTTTTTTAGAGGATTAAACTAACCTTTGGTTAATAATGAGCAATTCTCACACGCTGAAATGGTACGAAGCAATAGCGCGCGGTAGTATACATCCAGTGTATCTAGTATTCTAAATAAAATGCAAATATTCGTGTAATTACATTTACTACCATTATTATTCTAATATCATTATATCAGATGCCTAGTATAATTAATGGACCTTGCCCTGATTCATCGCGTGGACCAAATCTAATCATATCCTCTACATATTCTACATCTAAGGTCCATAGCTCTTTAATCGACAGGAATTGCTTCACAATAATATAGACTTTACCATAGCGTCCCTATAAGGAAGATCAATGATAATCCCGGGTGTTAGTTGCAAACCACACAAGGTATACATTTTTCTTGTAAAAATTTTGATGACAGACTTGTTTGAATTCACTTATTATATTGGATATGACTCTAGAGATATAGCTGTTCAGGGCTGGGTGTCTGCTTGACCACACCGGAATTCCATATGCAGTCTTTTCCTGAAAAATCTGGGCCTATACATCCATTTCCACCAAATGTTATTGGAAGGCTAAGTTTGATTGAATGAATTGATAAGTCTAACGGATATTAGTAGTTGATAGTTACTGGATAGAGCTTTCTATAATATAAAATCTGATGAACAAAGACTTCCACTGATATTATATATATATATATATATATGTTTAGAATTGGATATAAGCTACTAGTTTAAATATATTTATATAAAGATATAGCAATATTATGATGAAAACAAATGGACGTACAGAAATCTCTGAGTGAAGTCAGGGCAGTCATATTAGTTAAATCAAAGTTTTGGTACTCCTATTAAGTATATATTTTAAGAATGGCTCCCAAATTACACTAGAACAATCGGTTTAAACTATGGGGCATATTTATTACTCGTATCAAAATTTCCTAGAACGACCAACCACAAAGCATCTCACATAAACAACCAGTTTGGGACATCGATGGGTTTATCAAATGCCCGGTAACAAAAAGTAAAATTACAATTATGCCAATAAAAATAAAAAGAGCATTTTATTTAGCTTTAGTTGGTGCATGGTTATATACTACCAGAAGATATGCCAGATTGGCCTTGATATTCACGTGCAAGACGGTATATTCTTAAACGATCACGAATTTCAGTTTCTAATGTGGCTATTGTCAATTCACTTGTGGATTCAAGAAACTTGTCAATAAAATCCTGGAAAGAGCTCTGAACGCTGACATTCTTCATGGCCGTTTTTAAAAGGTCGATATGTCGTATGTATTCTGATTTATAAAATTGTGCTACAGTACTAACAACCAACGTCGTCCATTGTCGGTTTATTCCAGAAACCCCTGATAAATCGCCTGGTTTAGCGTCTTTTAAATCATGATTTGATGAATTTTCAAATAATTTGCTCATGGTCGTCTGTTCACTGTTATCTGGTTCATTGGAGTCTGGGGAAGATAATGAGGCCATCTGCCGTATGATGGGACTGTATGAATTTTTGTATGTAGATAGCAGTTCTGTCAAAAGATTCTCAATGTTACGGATCTGGGTGACAACTAGTGCATCAAGATACCGTGGAGAATCTATGAAGCCTTCATTGCTTTCATCTGCGTTTGTGCTTGTCTCTATGGCATTTTGGAGTTTGGACTGCTGCCCCATTGTGCTTTCTAGCTGCTCGTATAAATTATTAATTGAGGATGTGATATTTATGATAGTTTGGTTGACAGTGGTTAGGGATCGAGATAATGAATCCAATTTTAGCAGCAGCGAAGCCGACTCATCTACTTCACTCGGAGCTGCTTTCAAAGACATTATAAAACAAAAGTTCTTGTAGCTATATCATGAACAGATGTTTTTTCTTGAAATGATCATGCCAAAATAATTTTTATAAGGCTTGGCCTGCTAAAAATTATGGGAAGCTGCGAAATGGACATAGTGCTGGACCGATTCTGCCAATCTTTTCTTCCCTTTAGTTCCCACTCTATATAGTAGAATTTCAGGAAATACCAAATACAGACTACAAACATACCTTAT
>JANBPU010000434.1:0-11528 GCA_027575805.1 Mycoemilia scoparia | reverse complement strand
TTCTTTATCGCAGTCAGAGCGATCCACTAAATTGGCTGTCAAGAATATTGAACTCACAAATACCAACCCAAATTCAGCAAATTATTGCCCATATGGATCATAATTTTTGAAGGGTGAATTTTTGGGACCAGTGATTATAGGGGAATCGTAGCCAAATGGGTGTCCAGGTTTACTAGTGAACTTTCACCCTTCAAAAATAATCACCCATATAGCCAATTTACAACTAACATAACCTTACCATCACTTGGACCTAGTTGTATGCGCTATTCTTGATAGCCTAAAGGATCAATCCTTCTTGGGCTTTCCTCTCTATTTTCTGGGTACGTGTATCATGCACTTAGTTGTGATATTCCGGGGTAGTTAAGAATGAACACTGGCTGCTAGGAAAGCAGTTTTTTAAAAATCTCTTATAAAAAACTTAGAGCCATTAGGAATGTTTCTGGGTGATTCAGAATCATCATGATCAAGTCATGATTGACCATGTTGGCTATGGCCTAGCACTATAAGCATAGGATAATAAAGATGCTTAGGAAAACAAAATTCTGATAAAAGTATAATTGCAAAATGACAAAACACATTTTTAGATTTTAAAAATGATTTTATCCTAATTTTGTGTGGTAGTAAATGTAAGGGTGCCTTTGAATTCTGTCGTGGATAAACGAGATGTTCCTGTATGCAGAGCCTTTGCAGAAAAAATGACACTGCGTGTAACTCTGCAATTATCTTAATTTTCTAGCCTGATTGTTTCTAGAATGTAATGTAGTCTCGAAATAATATGATGAAGGCATAAATTCACAAAAGATAATGCCGGCTATTCGGCTTAAATTTGCTCCTATTTATAAATGTAGAACTCAAGGTCTTTTAGACTAACTACTATAGAAACCATTTCTAAAAATCCTGATCACCAATGTTATCACTCAATAGGAAATAACACTACACTGCCCAAAGTAACACAAACTTAAAAACATGCCAATTATTACAAATATGTTATACAAATTTTATTTACTAAGATTAGGTGCGAAACATTGCATGCAGCAAAACCTACTATTTATAAAATTCTGTTATACCTTTTTATCGCTGCTATACAGGCCCATTTGTTTAGTTGGGAAGGGGTGGAGCAGGGATGGGAGGGTAGGAGGGGATTTCAGGCAAGGTTGGGTCAACAGAATATTCTGGTTTGGCTGGAACGCTAGAGTAACCTGGAGCTGGAATGCTTGAGTATTCTGGAGCAGGAACGCTTGAATATCCTGGAGCAGGAACACTAGAGTATTCTGGAGCAGGAACACTCGAGTAACCTGGAGCTGGGACGCTTGAGTATTCTGGAGCAGGAACACTCGAGTAACCTGGAGCTGGGACGCTTGAGTATTCTGGAGCAGGAACACTCGAGTAACCTGGAGCAGGAACGCTTGAATATTCAGATGGAGCAGGAACACTCGAGTAACCTGGAGCTGGGACGCTCGAATATCCTGGAGCAGGAACACTTGAATATCCTGGAGCAGGAACACTTGAGTAACCTGGAGCTGGGACGCTGGAGTATCCTGGCTGAGGTGGCAGTGGCTTGCACTTCCTGATTGGAGATCCGGTGGCGAGGCTTGCAGCCAAAATGGCAACGGTAGCGGCAGAGAAGATGGAGAATTTCATTATTTAGGTCTTGGTCTTACAATAGAATCTTGCGTAATACAAAGGTGGATAATGTGAGAGTTGATATAAAGCCAGAGAATAAAGTAGAGCTGCTGGTTAAAGTTAAACAAGGGAGCGAGACATGGAGCCATATTTATACCATTCCATGTCACGCCTACCGCTCCTTGAATCCATATCATGAAGTGAGGAAATGCCGGAACTATTCCATCCCGTCAAAAAGCGCAGGCTTATGGAGAGTAGTCAACTCCTCATACTCCTCAGCAGGCCAGGTGTCTCTGGGCACATTGCACTCTGGACAAGAGCCCCTACAGTCAATTGCAAGGGTGCTCTTACTAAAAAACAATGAGATAGTATCAACGAGATGACCTCGGCTCGGTTCTTTGGCCATTTGAAATCAGGTTACAGGTATATCAAGCGATGCCAACTGAAGACACAAAGGTGTTGGGCAAAACCCCGAGTAATGTATGTGTGGATATAGACTCCAAGCCCATATCAGCCCAGAGCAGTTACATCACTTTATGTAAAGCTGCTGCGACTTTGAATTGTAAGATTGGAACAAGTTTTTGCCAGGTCCTCCATATGCCGACAAGAGCAAATCTGTTGACGCCCACATTCGATCCTTGTAAACAAATTGTGAGCGAGCTATAGCCTTGTCTCACTATATGTGTCCATCTACCCGTATGAGAAATCTCAATCACAGTCCTTTTCAAGATCGTGTTTATGGGAATAAGCTAGGACCCATTCTTCTTCGAGGCTCCTTATCGCAGTGTATCAGGGTTCACACCACAACATCGATAAATTGCTGAATGGAACAGCTGATTCGAAACTTCCTTTTCAGTTGATCCATAACCATGGGGCCGCTTTTGGGCAAGATTCAACCAAGCATTCCCAAGGCATAAGGGGTTATAGCCATTTATTTTGCCCAAGGTCCTCATCCTCGACAGAAAATGTTTTGGTTAAGGTCGTCAGGGTTCACCATGACTAAGTCTTCAATAAGGACTTCATAGAAGCAGCACTTATAAAACCTTGAACTGTTTGCCAAGGCTATGACGGAATCATTTATAATGCGGAACCAGCAAACGTGTATTACTTGCCAAGAATGCTTTAAGCCGATGCATGGAGAGTCCTGCATAATAAATTCCGCCACCTCCAAGGTAGCCACAACAGTCCATACATCAAAGAATATAAATCAGGCCTCATGGCTATTTTTAGAAATACTGATCACAAACTATGACACCCACGCTAGCACAAATTGTAAGATTAGCAAAATGATTTCCTCAAAATCCTGTAATTTCTACAGTACTAAGAGCCGAAAGACTATACTTCTGCTAAGATTGAGGAGCACCACAAGGACCCGTGTACGTGGTAAAGTAAGGCCAGGAGGTTTTTGTGTGAGAATTATACGAGATAAGGATTAACCTCACCAGCCAAAGTATGTATCCAAGTAGGGTTGGAAACATCAAAATTAATCAACGCTAATTAGTATTATAGAATAAACTAGAATATAATGTTCCAGAGTTAGAATACTAGCTAAACCCAACAAATGTAGCCAGAAAGATTATTAATATTTTTTATAAGATGACGTCAAAGAGTCAATTTTTGATGTTATACAGCATGTGCTATAACATCAGACGCAAAAATGCTCCTTTTCTTTCAGCTTTTATTGGTTTTTTTTTGAAGGAAAAGTTCACACACTCAGACTGGAGATGTGTAGCATACTTTTACAGGGTTCACATCATGCGCATCATATTTTTTAAAAGTTGGCCAGATCTTATCAGCCTTTGTTGAGGCAGTTTGGCCCAGAAGAGAGATAGAGAGCTTCTCAGAATTACAAAATAGATTAGATTTAAAGCAAAAAGTGAATAGGGAAATGGCAAGCTAAAAATAATGTAGCTACTAAAGTAATTGAGAGCTTGCTAAAGATAGATTGATAAATCATGTTGAACATGATGGGCTTTTATCTGTTTTACTAATCACTTTTATTAGTTGTACAACTCGCTTTCATTAATTATTTGACAATTCAGTTTAATCTTTTTATTTTTGACGATTTATTACATTGTTGGACAAAATACTAAATAACAGGAGATATATATATATATATATATATATAAGAGTTTACTGAAAAAGAGGAGAGGATAAACAGAGGTAGATATTTAAATATATATGTGCGTGTGTTTTATAAGAGCATATATATATAAATGCGGTAAATTACAGTTTAGAATGGGTTTAACACCATGTTAAATATTGTTTTTATAGCTTGGGATAGAATGGGAGCAGTCATGGGTTAGTTTTGGTTTATATAGGGGGAACCGAACATGCTCACTCTATGGTTGCCTTTGCTGTTGCTGCTTGCTCTATTGTTGTTATTGTTGCTTTCTCTGTTATCGTTGTTGCCAGAGAGTGGATCTGGCAGCTGGTAGTAAGAAAAGTCTGGAGAACCTGGAATAGCCTTTTCGTCATTGAAGACTGTGGCAGACGACATGTTGGTTTCCTGAGCATAGGAGACGATATCGATACCATTGAGGTTGTTGATGAAGCGGTCCTCTGGAGGGCCAAGGATAATAGCACGAGGATCGCTGGAGCCATCCTTGGACTTCTTCTTGTTCTTCTTGATACCCTGTTGGCGAACCAAGTGCACAAGACTGATATATGCCTGGATAGTGAAAACGGCAGAAAACATGAGGATGAACCCGATATTGGCAGCAACGCCGAAACGACCAAGGTTGAGCTTATCTAGAATTCCAGAACCGATATCCTGGCCTTTGTATTCTAGACCATCAAACTGGTTAATAGCAAGTGCAGCATAGCCGTATTTGACAGGACTGATCCACTGGCACCACTTGATAAAGCCGGGCATTTCTCCGGGATTGACAAGCATGCCACCGAAGGCCATGAATGGAACAACAAGCAGTGGGATGACTGAAATGGCAAGGGCAAGATCGACAAAGAAGCAGGCTAGATGCACACCAAGAGCAAAGCCACACAGGCGCTCAGCGATGGCCACAGCGGCAAACAGGAAGTATTTTCCAGCAGACTTTTGGAAACCGACCATCCAATACATGATAGCCGAGTAGATCAAAGAGCCGATGATGTGAATAGGTAGTTCAATGATGACCTTTGAGATAAAGTAAGCGTGGATGTTGTAGTAGCCATTCAAGAATTCACGACGGAAGAGAGAGCGCTGTGGAGAATATGTGTTGAGGACGGTGATTGCAGTGACAAAGAATTCGGTCAGGATGATGTAGAAGCTGGCGCCCTGGAAGTTCTGGGACTGAACGTCGGGGTTTTTACTGTCGCTGTTATAAAAGACCATACCACCGATGAGAGCAAAGACAGCGATTTGGATAAGACGGATGTTGAGGAGGAGCTTGTTTCTTGTCATGTTGTTCCAGTCGCGGATAACCAGCTGCTTAATTTGAGTACCAAGGCTACGCATGCGCTTAAAGCTTGATTCGTGGATGTCTTCAAGGACAGGGAACTCGATATTTTCCCTTTGTTTCTGGAAATCGGACGAGTGGTCCCAGGCGTCGGTGAGCTTCTCGAGGCGTTTGGACTCCTGGGCAAGGAAAGCGCTGTCAACAACATCGCGGGGACGGTTAAGAACATCAGTCAAGAGGTAGTCGGCGGGGTTGCGAGACTTGGGGCAAATGTATCCCAGCTGGGCAAAGAATGGCATGCATCCTTCGCGCTCACCCATGTAGGCGATACGACCCTCCTTCATGATAAGCAAGTCGTCGAACATGTTGAAGATTTCGATAGAGGGCTGGTGGATGACAGTCACAACAGTGCGTCCGGTAAGGGCAATCTTCTTCATGAGCTTGGCAACAGTGATGGCAGTGTGAGAGTCAAGACCAGAGGTCGGCTCGTCAAGCAGAAGGATAGAAGCGTCAGTCACAAGCTCCATAGCGATGGCAACACGCTTGCGCTCACCACCAGACACACCCTTGTTCTCATCGTCACCAATGACGGTCTTTTCGGTGTGTTCGAGAGAGAGGAGGTTAATTGCCTCTTGGCACCGCTGGCTTTGGATGTTTTTATCCAAGCATGGCAAGCGGAGGGCAGTAGAGAAAGCGACGGCCTCCTTGACTGTTTGTGTCGGCAGAATGATGTCTTCCTGGTTGACATAAGCAGTAAGCATACGAAGAGCACTGTTGTCAGCGGTTCTTCCGTTTACCCAGATGTTGCCCTCAAGACGACCATTGCTTGTGAAACCCGAGAGCAAGTTGAGCATGCTAGTTTTTCCAGAGCCACTTGGGCCCATGATGGCGCACAGACGACCAGGCTGGAAAGAGCCAGACATGTTTTTCAAAATGCATTTTTCGGTGCCGCCGCCACCTGTGAAGGTATTTTTGACGCGCTCAAGCACTGGTGGCTTCTTGTCGCCAGGCTGGGGCGCCACAGTGACATAATAGCTCAGATTCTCAAAAGTGACTTGTAGTGGAGAAACTCTGTCATCCAGCGGTTTCTTGTAGAATGCAGCAGATGTGGACATGGTGTGTGCGTATATGTATGTGTGTGTATGGCACCTACGAATACGGTGATGTCTTTGTCGTTATTTTGCGTGTGTGCAAGATTTGAGATGAAGATGCTAGATATATATAATGCAAGGGATGTATGGACAAAGTATATAAACCAGGGCTAGTTCCAACACTCAAGGAAAGATGATGTGATGTATGGACAGTCGAGTGTACCTGGTAGTATACAATAATAAGTATACAAGATGGAATAGTATATATAAGAAGAAAATTCGTTAACAAGAAGTGAAAAGAGAGATCAGCCAAGTGACAGGATGCCAATGTGGAATAGAAGAAACTCTTTTATATATCCTGGATAATAGACAAGTGAAACCTGGTAAAATGTTTCTGGATGAAGATGCAAGAGGTAATATACGGATATAGAATATGGCCAGAGCAGGGAATGATGGCCACTTTATATACGGTTTGTGGGAAATAAAGGATATCAAGTGGAGTGCGGTGTGATGTTAAAGGAAACTACCAGCACGCCAGCAGAGTTAAGAGCAGCAACGGCGGCAGGAAGATTTGGGTTTGTGTCACCCATGAAAGTATGGCTTCACCAGGGGAAGAAGCTCCCAATGCACGCAAAGAAAGTGCTGGGATAATTGAAAATAGCGAGCACCCCCCTCCTTCTCGTCTTCGACCTGCATCGCTTTCTGCAATTGGAAAATCCAAGCTATTTTTGACTATCGCCATACTGCATTTCCAAAACAGCCAAATAGGCAATAGCGATAAATTCGCTGATTTTGACTCCTCTCTCATTTTGTCCGTGAATGTGAGTGCGAGTATTTGTGTTTGGGTCTCTGTCTGTTTATAGCCAAGATTTAAGTCAAAGCAGTGATCGCAGCGGATAAAGCGCACTTGCGTACAACCCTACAGAAAGACTAGTCTTCAAGCCATTGCCAGGAGCACATACATCACGCCTTCCATGGAACCCAAAATAAGCGCACACATTGTTCATATTTTAGAGGTGGCTCGTCTTGAAGAGCGAGACAGATGAGTATGTAAGTGCTTTGGAGCCAATGTTTTGAATATGCAAGAGCCTCTGGTCCCTGCAACTACATGCTTCGAGTATCTTTGGAAATCCGCTTTGTCGTAGGTAACACACCCAACTTTGTGTATGCAAGAGCTTAGCAGTACTAAAGTGCTTGAAAGCCTTCTTTCTTGTTTTTATCAAGACTCTCGCCAGGCCTGCTCGACTGAACAAAGCTTTCCTGTGATACATTAATTTACTTGGAGCAATTGTATATAGCCACCAGCATTAGTAGTAGTTTGATACGGGGTTTGTAATTCGGCCGAGCAAAAAAAATAGTTGCTCAGCAGCTCAAGCACAACATCTCCAGGACTTCATGCACGGATTTCACTGAAGTGCATAGACTTATTAAACCCCACACCACTCAGCAAATGGATTTTTGCCGTTTTTCTGCACTCCACCACGCATTCCAGCCTATTATCACAATACGTGTGTCTGCTGACTTAAAAGTCTTGATTGTATTCCGGCCAAGCTATTGAGGCCTTGGTTGTAAGGCTATGAGCGGTGTTCTCTCTAAGCCAGTGGTGCAAAAAGATGTATAGTCCTAATCTCTTGCTTGCCAAATGCATACACACACACAGTCTCTCAATTAGCATCCACGATGTAAACCTTGAGTTTCTAATAATAGATTTTCCCAAAATACACAATCTACCCTCTGCTTGTACGCTTACTAAGGGCAGAAATATTAAATAAGTGTGAATGTATTCAATAAAACATCCTCATTTAACATGTAAGCTGTGCACTCGGAATACCCACCACACCACAAGAGCCGTCTGTATGAATGTATGTATAAGCACATTTCTTTATTTTTAGTATAATGATAAAACGATATGCTCCAACCAATTGAGAGTGGAAATCATACGAAAAGCGGTAGTAATCGCACGCACATTGCCATGGCTCCAAGGCTATTGGTTGCCAAATTCCAGCAGTAGCAATATTATCACAGCAGTAAAGACTGCATCTCAGCAAAGAAAGTTTTTATCAAATACAAGTAGAGCTGTTTGGGATTTAAAAAGTGCTGTTCAACTCGATATGTTTTGATTTTCTTTTCAAGCTGTAATTTTTATCACAGCTTGGAATACTCCCTGACATAACATTTTGATGGGATTTGCTATCGAGTACGGTTGTTACCTTGGTTGCTGTGATCATAGGGCAGTAGGAATGCTTTGGATATTATCTTGATAAAAAATAAGCCCGATAGTCTTTGTGGCAAAGTTGGTTTGGCTTCTTTGTGGTCCTGTCTGTATATGGCATGAATTGCTTTCAAAGCCCAAACATCTGCTTCTTTCAGGAATTTCCCGTTTTGCTGCTATGATCAAATGCGTGGCTACTGCCAAATATATCCATTCTCCATATTTTTGGTAAAGAAAAGCGCACTCTCTTTTGCCTCTAAAGAAGTGGCGTCTTATCCTCCTCCACCATGGCCATTTTGCTTAGAGATAGATTCTATGTCTTTGGGATTATTTCTTTGCAAAGTGTTGATGCCCTTCAACATTATTGTGGTTGGTGTCAGCCCTGGAAGACTGGTTTGTGAAACCTCACACTTTGTGCAAGGGTGGTGGTGTCACGCCTTTATTTTTGGTGATTAATCAAATGGAAATACCAAGCTGGGACCTTCAATGTCCACAATATATGAGTGACTACCATGAGGCTGCCATATCCGGCTTGTATTATAAAAATAGAAACGACTTATCAAAAATTGTTTATGTACTGGTATTGCTATTGCTATTGCTACGCTATCATTTAGATTTTGTTTTTGTTTTTGTGGATTTTGTTGGTATAGCATTTCATATAACATTTTAATACTAAGCCCTAAACCGAAGAAGGAAACACTACTGTTCAGAAGCATGATTGATCCTTGGCAGTCTCTCACAATAAAAGCCTATTGAAAAATAGTTTTCTATTAATAGATTTGAGCATCACATAATCGCAGTCTGATTTCACTGTTTAATAAAAATGCAAAACAGCGCCATTATTGACTAAGCGCCAGTGAGTAAACCGATCTTCTGTAGCTGTGATAATCCCTTGCATATCGAATATTTTCCATACTGTGTGGGTTTTATGTAATATCTTAATACCGATGTGTTTTGGTATTTACCACTACATACACACTCTTTCTCCATGGTAGTGATATGTGGAATATCATCCCAAGCAACTGTCTTTGACAAGGTTTCTAGCACAGATTGTGTTGTTCGATTATCTTGGCAAATGCTATAGCTGTATATAGCGCCTGATAATGAATTTGAATAGCCAAGTTCAACAACAGCAACATTGATAGTCGTAGCGTCATTTTCACACAATGACTATTTTTAACTATCTACTTTTCTATGGACCTATTGTAATAAGTCTACTGACATCGGTACTACTATTATTGCCACCACCGATCATTTCCAAACACATTAAAAACTATCAACAACTACAGCTACTACCGATGTAATATTTTATTTGCAGCTAGTGGCGCTTCTATAGAAAATACCATTAGCATCAATGCAAAACGTGGCTCTATTACTACTATTAAAGCAAACAATTCGAAGGTTCTGCCTTTTGGACCTATAGGGCTAAACCTGCAAATTGTTATATACTACTCGAACGTAGACAAGGATATCTAAAAAAGTTCAAAAGGTCTGTATTGATTTTACTGCTTATTTTCTTATAAAAAGGCAAATACAGCGGTGACAATATTTATAAGCCAATAGCAGAATTGGCATTTTTAACTTCCGGACATCGGACTCATTTTGTTGATCGGTTTACATGCCAATATGTACTCCTTTAGAAGCATGGCTGATGTTTATCTTATTGTCTCTCTCTAAGTTTGGAAATGGTAGTGGGTTTACTTTTGTTTTCTCTATTTAAGGCTAAATCCGCCCTAATTCAGCAGGAAAAAGTGTATTGTGAGGTTATTCTAATAATAGAACCCAGGTAGCTTGATAGTTAGCCACACTGAAAATGAACAATGAGATTTCTGTACACACTTGAGAATGAGGTAGCAGCGATGTTTTGATTTCAGATGCAGACATTTCAATATGGATGCACTGATTCTATTTATAGAGTACGATATGATATGCAGCAAATATTGCAATCAACTATAGTAAATGAGGACATGTACAAAGTTAAAAGGCGTTAGAGATTACTAATATGTAAGAATCGATCTCCTTCTAATAATACTTTAGGAGAAAATGGGAAAATTAGAAGGTATAATTAGATTTTTAGACCCTACACTACACGAAAAAGTATTCGTCACCTCTTTATAAAAAAATTCCAAGTTACTGGCCTTATTAAATAAGCTTTAACTTTTATATATAAATTTATTGTTTTATTTATTCTAAACACACTTTAAAGCCTAAGTGAAAAACACAAATGTGTTTTTCATCCTGCTCCAAGCAGCCTGTGACTGTCCTGATCCTCCCGATACTGTAACTAAGGCAGAGCCAAGCAACATAAAATACAGATACATATCTGTTGTACATGACCGCCAAATTTCGTGGTAATTGAGTCATTTTCCAGGGTACAAGATAGCTTTGATTTTTTATAAAGATGTAACAGATAATTTTTTTTCATATAGTGTAAATATGCTATGGATGCAAGTAACAAATTCCGTCATGTTAAAATAGTGCAACAAGACATGGCGTATTTGTCTAAATCTATTTTGATATAAACTCAAGAGCTTTTGTAGAATCGTGTTATCATTTTTAATAATAAAGGCTCTTCTGTATGTATCATCAATACTTATCACTGAAATGACGAATTAACTGTCAACAGCAATACACGACGAATGTTTTTACAAGACAAGGTAGCTTTTTTGATTATGATAATATAATGGTAATTTTATAGAACATTCTATATTAATGCTGCTTTTTCAAAAACGAGCGTTTTTCCAATTCAGTTTCAGATGTCATAATATTAGATAATACTGTTGATACTGCAATTCAACACAGAACTAACTATAAATGATTTTTCTGAAATACCTCCAGGTAAGTCTAGACTAAACATATTGCTGTCAAGCCATTGGCCTGGTAGTTTTTTACTGCCACCACAAGTAATCTTAAATACTTGAAAGAGAGTGGCACAAATCTTTGCCCAGGTTTATTTATGAAAAAGTCTTTGTGTTATTGAAAAGCAACAAATATATTTCAATAAATTCGGGTACTTAAATGATACGTCATTTTGTGTGAACTATGTCTAATTTTCAGCATTCTTTCAACCTGATAATTTACTGTATGGTCAAAAATGGATTCTAGAAAACAATGATACTTTAGCAAAATAATTACTTAGGTTTTGGCTCAATCACAAGCTATTTGATATTCAACTAACTCCTGGAAAATTCACTAGTATTGTTTTAG
>JANBPU010000433.1:0-11613 GCA_027575805.1 Mycoemilia scoparia | reverse complement strand
ACACCTGTAAGGGTTATCACAGCCAAATGAGTGATCAACATTGCTCATCATTTAATGGTAGTCCTTTAAAAGCTATTACTCATATATTCTGCTGTTTAAATATATAGTTATAAAAGCATTTATTATGAAGTAGTGAAATTTTACTAGTGATCAATTATAAAATAGATACACATGGATCCTGGGATTTTGGCCTAATCACCAGTCTTTTCATTTGCAACTATTGGGGATCTGGTTTTTCAAAGGCCTTATGAAATAGTAAGTAATGGGTCCTTAAATTTTGACCCAAACACCAGTCATTTTCTATACAATTCCTAGGAACCAATTTTGCTTAAGACCTTGTGAAATCTAACCATATGTGTGTTGGTAGGGACAATTACAAATATAGATTATAAATTAAAAAATGAAAATAGAATTACAATTTTTTGAAAAACTCAACAAATCCTTTAGTCAAATTATCCGAAGAAATGGTGATAGTAGGGAGATGAGAAGATTCCAGAAACAAGCTAACCCAAACATGATTTTGCCCACTGCTTCTCGAACGACCATTATTTTCATTGTTGCCACTACAAACAACTCCGTTGTTATTCCTCTCGTCGATGTTGTTGTTGCTATTTTGACGAGCTGGAGAAGTTTCTGAATTTGTTGTAGGCGTAGTTGAAGAAGAAAGACTACTCTTATTGTTACAACTATATCTTGATCCAAACAAATTTCTTTGCTGAGAATTTGAATTCGAATGTGGATGATACGTATTAGGGGTTTGTACAGAATGGATAGTGTCATTAGTAAACCTTCTACCACAACCAACACCACCACCAGCAGCAGTGTTGGGAGTTGTGGGAGATAGAGGAGTCAAATTATACACAGATGGATTTCCCATATTATTACCACTACCAACAGACCTAATGAGATTGTTGTTGACTACAAGGGAAGGACGATGATGTGGATGGAAATAATAATCATCATTGTCTTCATCATAACTTTTATCTTGAGAATTTGGACGAAATTGAATATGCTGACCACCGCTGTTTGTGTTATGGTTATTGTCAGGATGAAGTGGTAAAGCAGACAGTGGTGGTGGTGGTGGTGGCGAATTGATTATGGTAGTGGTACTATTTCCTTCCCCATTAACTAAACACAATGTAGTTCGATAAGGAAGATCAAACGACAAACTATGGAAATAATATTGGTCCAACAAATTATGTGATTGTAAGACATGGCTTGGAATAGTTAACCGGTGTTCTGCATTATTTCGTTGTTCAGAGGTCGTAATTTCTTCTTCTACTCCACCAGGTATATTTTTGTTGAAACTGAAATTGTCAAATGATTTTGACGGGATTTCTCCACCACCACCGCCGCCGCCGCCGCCGCTATTGCCATTAGTAACCATAGTAGTGGAATATGGTGATAAGGTGTAATAATTTAGGTGTTGCGGGCTATAAGGAGATGCCAACGGGTTGTGTATTTTACTCAGATTTTTAGTATTATCAAATAGTCTTGAACCATTAGCTGCGATATTGTGAAGTGACATTGATGCCAATGTTTCTGAAGGGTGAAGATGGTTGGTGTTGAGACTGGAATGATGGGAACCATAAACAGCATGGGACAATTGTTTTGAGAATTTCCGTATTGATGGATCCATGAGAACCAAAAAAGCATGAAAGGTTCCACAAAGACTCATTATAACCGAATTTGTAATATAAAGTCCAGAAAGTACTCTTCCACGGTTATGCTGGTTGTGGGAAGTTTGTAAGTGGGAACGAGTGGTGATTGTTAGGATAATTATGAAAAACAATGCTTGGACTATTGGATATATCAAGTAGAGTAGCTGGATACCAATGACTTGATGAAGTCTATAGGTGTTTAGCAGCTGTAGTTGCTGTAAGCGAATTTGAAATTGTAGAGAAGTTGTAGATTTTGTCATATCAAATATTCTTTGCTGATTGTTGAGACTATTTTTGTGGTTAACTCCTAGACAAGAATTTGTAGCAGCAGCTCCTACAATACCTATACCATCAGAGACTCGGCGACCATAACCACCAGCAAAAGAAGAAGAAGGAAGAGGATTGTTTGGAAAGAGACTATCAAAGGATTCAATACTTCCAGGTCTAACACAAAAACAGAATGGTCGAAGAGATTTTGAAGAAATGGCAAATGTATTCCGAGATTCCATATTCGTTAACCCATTGGGTAAAAAGTCATGAGAGATTTTACGTTGCTCACTAGCCACAACTATGAATGTAAAAACCAGAATAATGGTGGCGTAAACAATAGGAATAGCCATCCAAATAAATGTCGAGTACCAAGCCATAATTGTTAGGTTCTTTGATGGAGGGGCAAGAAAGGAAGGGATTTTTCCTGCAACAATTTTGACCAAATAATTGAGAGCGTCAATAGATGAAACGGGAGATTTTTGGTGGGAAGTTGTTGTTGTTGTTGGTTGTGAGCAAATAAGTTCAAGTGAATTTTGGAAAATGGTTTCAACTGCCGACTTTATAGACGCAAAGAACAAGACAATCATTTCATTATTATTGCCAACATCTTGTCCATTATTATCATTTTCACCGTAATATTTTTCTCCCTGGTAGGCACGGTGGTGGTGAAAATAATATCCTGCTGTTGCCGCTGCAGGCCCAGCATCTCCTCCACTAATATCGGATATGAACCGTTGATCTATCCAACAATGACTTTTCTTTGTAGCTACCAGAACTGGTGGAATTGTGATGGTTGCCAAAATTCCTAACCACAAGATTCCATAAACCCAAATAATAAGTCGATTACTTTCAACTACAGCAGTTGTGGCTGATATCGATCTTTTCGATTCAAACAACGAAGAAAGCCAATGTGAAGTCCCTCCTCTTCGCAAGTATGTGTGGTGTAAATGAAATGCCATCAATGCAATTCCAATGACTGGAGCCACAAGTAATGCTTGAACTATCCACGCCTGAACACGACAAAGTCCCATCATTTTCGTCATTGACAAATTGCTATTCCTCCCTGGCGCTGATGATGATGTTGTTCTGGAGAGAGAGTCTTGGTTTGGGTCGATATTCAAAACCAGCTCAATTATCCCGCCGCCAGAATTCCCAAGAGTATTTGTGGTATTATTGGTGGCGTGGCTATGAGGAGATGTATAATCATAGTATTTGTGGCTATCCAAGAACCCACCGCTTGTATCATGAATTGGAACCATCCTTACAATACATCCAATCATATTTATCACGACCATTCCGATAGCCAACTTCAGACTAGTCCGATTTATCAATGTCAGTTTGGTAGATCTTTTAGATATCATCCATAATACAAGGTATGTACAAAGGGCAACCAAGCTTAGGAACAGGGACAACCCATTGAGTGTAGTCAGGACTATGACGACTTGGCGAGGTAGACCGAATATGTTATAGGCAATGTCTTGGATCATAAACCAGTTTACAAATAATCCACCGCCGTTATTGGCAAATAGATAAAAGTTTCTTGTTATTACTGAATTGTTGTTAAGAGTGGAAGTGGAAACGAGGGTTTGGTGGCCAACATTATTGGATGTGTCCATTGATAGATATACTTATATTTCCGTTGCTGTTATTATTATTGTTGTTGTTGCTATGGCGGTGGTGGTGGTGGTAACAGCAGTAGTAGAATTATATTAATGGTTGCGAGATGATGATTATAGCGAAAATAATAATAACAAAGGAAAGTTATACTAAATCCAAGTATGTTTGTGGATGTATGGAGTTGTAACAGTATTATAAAGAGGATTATAAACAGATTTATCAAGTAGCGGTTCCAAGCGACTTTCGTAGATGGGATATGGCGTATAAATAAAGGTTAGTCAGAGAGCGAAAGAGATATAGGATTAGGAATAGTGGCCACCAAAACCCAAAAAGGTAGATGAAGGGACAGAAAATGGCAGCACCAGCCAAAACTCCTAATTACCAAATATATTCGTATTGTATATGCAACTAGAAAGACCAGGGTAGTCCAAATAGCAACAACAATGATAATAGTGTAAAGCCGTGTTAGTAAAGTTGTTGGTGGTGGAAAGTAAATTGAATCTGATGACCAAGACTGAGACTAGGAACCAGATAAAGTGAAGTGGAGCGTAATGTATACAAACATAAATGGCAAAAATGGGGTATACACACAGAAAGAGTCAGTCTTTAATCAACCAATCAGCCAAAGAAAATATAAGGTTCAGAAATACATTTATAATAAGCTCTAAAAAGTGGCGAATATAAAATAAAACAAAAAGGCAGAGAAAAAGGAGATTTGTGGCCAAGTATCACAATCAGAGAATAGAGGTGGTGTGAAGTGACAATAGTAAAATGGAATATTTAAAGTGGCGATTATGTGTGAGCGAGGGTGATGTGGGGTTTAAATAGATAAAAATTCAGCACAACTGTGGCACGTACATTGGCTTTTATTCTTTCAACTTCAAAATGAGAGAGAGTGAGAGAGAGAAGGGAAGCTTCGATTTGGGTTTAGCAAGTACAAAGGGGCTTGTGATGTATGTAAAAGAAAGCAGGAGAGCAGGAATGCGGAGTAAGAAATGCAAAGAAAAAAGGTCCATGTTAGCAGCATGTACAATCAGCCTACATGTGGGAGTCATTCAGCGTGTGTGTCAATGCTTAAGCACCAAACAGGCAACTACTGTTGCTATTGCTGACTCTCTTTGCCAATCGGGTTTTTATACAATTAAATTGAAACCAAGTTTTCTTATAACATTTATATGAGTAGTTACTTTTTGAAGGGCTAAAAGCAGACTATACATGGCAATACATTGGCCAATAATATGCAGGTTGAAACCGGCCTACTAGTGAAAATTGGCCCATCAAAAATAATGATCCAGATGAGTAGTTATTTTTGAAGGGTTAGTCACACATATTTGGCTGTGGTTGCCCTTTTAATCGTTGGCCATCAAAAGGTACCCTTCAAAAATTATTATCCATATGGCATATGACTGCCTCCTTAGGAGTAATAGAAGGCTTAATCATCACTATGGTGTTAATGAGTGATGCTGGAGAAAACATTTATACTATAATGCTCAAAGGGCTTGCAAGAATGATTATTGCAAAACAGGTTTAGTATCGTATTAAAGAAATCTATTTTGGACACGGCCATTACGCACTGATGGTGGCACAACATAAATGTCTATGCAGAAAGTTTTGTGTGTGCATGTGCCTTTAGCCAGTGGTGGTGAATAAACTTCTTTTCGGTCGAATTTGTTCTTCAAAAGGTGCCGAATAAGGCAAGAGCAGAAGAGACAATGTTAAGCAATAGGAGGGTCTAGCTTTTTTATTTGGGCATGTGTGCTACTTGTTCGATTCAGTAGATGTGGCAGTGAGTGAGATGTAGTTTCTTTGTTTGGAATTAAACAATATCTTTCTGGCTGTTTTGTCCTATTGTTGATGAGGTTCTTTGTAGCTAGATAACACTTTTTGGCGTTATACTAATATATGCTGCATAGTATCATCTTTACACGGATAAAAATGGTAGCAGCAATTGGTTGATGGGTTTCAATGGCAGAGTAGTCTCCTCTAAAAGAGTAGTACTAGTATACTACTCCCTTGGATACTAGCTAATCATCACCGAGCCTTCAGCTAAAATGTATAGCTTATAGGCCGATTTGCAGGAAATGTACTACGAGGGTACCCAATCTGTTCCCTTCAGATAGAGAACTTGACAAATAAATGGTTCTCCTTCCTACCGCTAGAAGAAGAAAGGGTGTCAAATAAAGAGGTGGTACATCGTATGATGGCGCGGTTGTACTTTTGCTTGGTAATGGCGCTGTTATTGCCCAAGAACAAGCAGCAAATCGCGCAAAATCAAGAGGTATAGCTGTACGTGCGTATGTGCTTGTGTATATTTCTGTGTATAAAAAATTCAATATTGAATTTTGATTCAATAAGCATTTATTTGCATATAAGGTCAGAGTTCACAAGGCCTTGAGCATAATAGGTCCCCTAGAATTGCGTATGAATGGTTGGCAGAGATGGGCCTTCATCAGATTTTGGCCCAATCGCCAGCCATTTCATATGCAACTTCTTCTGGGGACCTATTATGCTCATATGGGTAATAATTTTTGAAGGGTGCATGTTGATAGGGGCAATCCCAGCCAAATGTGTGACTCTATAGCCCTTCAAAAATAATA
Source organism: Mycoemilia scoparia (assembly GCA_027575805.1). Lineage (NCBI taxonomy): Eukaryota > Fungi > Kickxellomycota > Kickxellomycetes > Kickxellales > Kickxellaceae > Mycoemilia > Mycoemilia scoparia. The sequence goes on along the minus strand of JANBPU010000433.1, from coordinate 5,468 downwards.
ACTCATATAGACTTGTGTGCTTTGGCTATTTTTTACTTTATGTAATCAAATTACATCCTTCAATAAATCTGAATTATTTGTTCAAAAGATACCATGAAGGACATACACATTTCATGGAATCAACAAAATTATTGAATGGGAGAATTTTAAATACTTCTATATATGTGTGTATGTAAGTGTACTTCTGGCTTCCAAAGCTATATTACCTGGAGTCTTCACTGAACATATATGAAATACAATTGAACCCGTGTTTATATATTACAAGGATAAAGGGTTTCCAATACACTGGGTTTTACGTCTATAAATACTCTACCACAACTACCACGATGTTTTAAATGTTAACAATTCTCTTTTTGCTTTTAAAGCTCTATTATTTATCATCATCATCATTTCTATTGTCGAGAAAGAAAAAAAGATATGCCAGTTTTTGAGTGGGAACAAGTAGAACACGGTACACGATTAACTTGTCATGTAACAATCGTTCGAGATGAACCAGATCCTTTACCAGGGTTGTATCAAGAAATTATTGATGAATTGAGGTCTAGATATCAAGACTGGGTAAGTAGTCACAAAGCCACGCACGTATATATATATATATATATATCTATAGATATAGCTGTGTGGGGCGGGGTCGGTCTAATTTCCACTCACTCGTCACACACTCTGATCTATATCAATCTGTTTGTAGGGAGGTTATACTATCTATTTACAACCAACTACAAGCATTTTTAGTCCAGAACAAGTCCGTGATTCCAGTGATTTGACTTTTCATATAACTAGACCATTTGCACTACACGGATATTTGCATGGATTTACGTTATTGTATCGAGTTATGTTGGAAGAAAACATGCCCGATCAATCCACGGAAGACGAAGAAGCAGGTGGACAGGTGAATGAAAATGAAGAAGGCGAAAATGAAGATGAGAGAAGTAATGATGATGATGATGATGATTGCAGTTCGGATAATACTTTGGTGTCTATCGAAAGTGGTGATGAAGAAATTGATTTCAGCTTTGCGATTTCTGGTTTTATCCAGATGAGTGATGCCAGTGTTCGTATTTATGTTTCTGCACAACAAATCAGCTTCTTGTCTTAGATCAAACAATTTACCTTTTACAATAGTAGCAGTATTAGCAATAACTGTGAGTGGGGAGTTGTTGTTTAAAGTCACTGTTTATAAAAATAAAGAGAAAATATTGAGCGAATATAGTTTTTAATGAAAAATATTATGTTTGATATGATTTTTTCTAATTGAAACAGAATGGTATCGTCATCTATACTTAGATGTTAGCATATAAAGTGGCAGTACCAATATAAAGACAAGTCAAGTCATTTAGATGCGCTTCGATGATACAATCGATCACATTGATATCATGAATAAAATCAATGGTCCTTTCATGGTAATGTAGCAAAAGATAAGATTGTAAGAAATTGTTTTAGTGAGTAGACATCTTTTGATTATCTCTTAATAAAGAGAGAGTGTGTGTGTGAGCCCTTAAACTTCAATAATTGATATGATCGATACCATTGAGTCTACACATAATTACTCAATCAATCATATCTATTTTCTTTGTTATGTTATCGATAGGACATGAACAACTAGAGTTAGAGTAAGTTTAAAAAAAATTCCAATCTATGTTATCTGATTAAATAGTGGAAAGCAGTAATGCAAGGAAGGATGTGCCTAGGTTTACTCTAATCAGTAATATCATTATGCAGTCACATTCATTTATTTACTAGATTACGCTTTGCAACATTTATTATATAAAGTAGCTCAAATCTCTCTTGATTATTTGAAAAAAATTATATACTTGCCTTTTTATTATACTATAAAACATATTATTATCTAAAAAAACAACAATAGCAAAAAAGATGACAAATTTTGAATGGAGAGATGATTCTGATGGCTCGACCGTTTGGTGCAATGTCTTTATTGAAAGAAATGACCAAAACCCTCAGCCTGAACTTTATGAAGAAATCATAAATGAAATTAAAAATAGTAGACAAACTTGGGTAAGTCAGCAATAATAATAATAATAATAATAATAATAATAATAATAATAATAACAATACCAGCAAAAATAATAAAATTAAAACTGCATTTAGGTGATAGTAGAAGGTTGGAAAAAACACACTTTGACACACCCACACACACACACATATATATATACATACATACAAAGGAAGAGTGGGTTAAGCTAACATCTGCTATATGAATATTTATTATTTTATGTGCATGCTTTAGAGGAATAGAGATATTTATTTAAGGAATGCAAATAGATTTGAAGATCAGGAATATGCAGCAGAGAGTAATGATGATTTGTCACGTGATTTATTCCAAAATTCAATAAATTCCGATAACAATCTTCCAAATACTTTATTTTATGAAGCAAAAATAGTAGGTGAGGAATCTGAAGAAGAGGATGACAATGACGATGACGATGATAATGATGATGAAACAGATGAATCGTCAACAGATTCAGCTATTGGAAGTCTTAATTTTGATGAGCTTGACTTGGAAGAAAGTAATGTAGACATGATTGAAGATCGTATATGGGTTACCATTTTCCCAATTTATCTAGACCAACAAGACGATGATACTGATAATGATGACAAGGTATCCGTTGCAGAATTGGCTAATGAGTCCTACGTTCAAGACAGTGAGAATGAGAGTGACAGTAGCTATAATAAATACATTAGCCAGAAAAGGGAGGAATCTGAATCAAGTGAAAATGAGCTTCTTAGTGATAACGACAGCCATGTAGATACTGAAAATGATGATGATGATGAAGATGAAGTGTTTGAAAGAAAGAATAAGGATTAGTTACAAAAGCAGCAACTCGATTGGCTTGAACTTTTGTAGATATTATTAAATTCATAAATTAATAAAACAAATTTATCAAAAAGCTGCTTCAGACATTCTAAATTTGTTATTATTTCATGTAGCCTTTTTGCTAATAAGATACTACGACCACACATATGGCCATATTGGTAACCATATGGATCATAATTTTTGAAGGGTGAATTTTTGGGACCAGTGATTATAAGGGAATCACAGCCAAATGGATGTCCAGATTTACTAGTAAACTTTCACCCTTCAAAAATTATTACCCATATAATAATATTATACGGCAAATTGCAAGGTAAGAAATATGGTGAAAATTCACAATCGATCAAGCATATGGTAAGCAGAAGTGGACCCTCATATTTTGGCCCAATCACAAAGACATTGTATGTGCAATTCCTGAGGACCCATTTTGCCTAAGGCTTTGTGAAATCTAGCCATGTGGGTCATAGTTTTTGAAAAGTACCTTTTAACTGCCGAAAATTATAAGTGCAATTAAAGCCAAATGAGTAGCCATAGTTTATTAGTAAATTGTCACTCTTCAAAAAGAACAACCTATATACAAGAGTTAAAGCCTTGTTTGATAACACTAGGTTTTCTAATAAATCCTCATACATTACTGGCACTACTTTACAATTATTTTTTTGAAATACCATTTTGATTGGCTTCTAGCCTTTCTTGGTCTATAATACATGATTATTGCAACCTAGTCAATCAACTACTCTGATTTTCTTGCACAACAACTAAAATACCAATTTTCATAGTAGTACTGGTATGTTTGGAATTTTGTAAAAGTTGTGGTAGTGATATCTATTTTAGAAATTTGCTTTTCTAGCAAAGAATCAATTATTTTGACAAGATTGGTTGTAAAATTAAAATTGGCAGAAAGGTTTTAACAGAATGGCCATTTAGAATTTTGCAAAGTCTTGTTTAGAAAGATGATAAGATCAAAATTGCACAAGCAAAAGAAAAAGTATTCAAGTTATAGAGAAAATACAAACAAGAAAATAGTACAAAAAAGTAAATACAATAAATTATTGTGACAAAGATTGATGTTGGTTAGAAAGATAAAATTGACAACTCTTTTTTGTTTAGCAAAAGCAAATGATTACAAACTACCAAAGTTTTGGAAATTTTCATGCATTTGTGTATAGATAGTAGACCTGTTTAGTAAAATTTGTAGAGTTTGGAATGGCTATATAAACCTCCCCAAGTCAGGTCACAAATGCATATTCTTTATCCACACTCCTTCTCCTCACACACCTCACCAGCTCTCAAATCTTCACAACCAACTTTCAGCACCCAGCCTGATTCATCTCTCCAAAGATGAACCGACAGCAATCTATCCAGCCTTTTAAAGGCAGAAGCCAGCAACATAAGCAGTCTTCTCAGGGCAAAAAGCAGCAAACTTCCAAGCCTTCTCAAGGTAGAAAGCAGCAACGCAACCAGCCTTTTAAGGCTAAACAGCAGCAACTTACCCAGCCTTCCAAGGGCAAACAGCAGCAGCATGCCCTGTCTTCTCAGGAAAAGCCACTTGAACTAGTGAAAATGGAATGGTTCCTATCATTCATTTATTTGGTTCTTTTTGTTTTTACTGGCAAGTCTGGAGATATTGATCAGGTTGCTAATATGCTTGAACAAGTTAAAAAGGATGCTCAGGCCCTTGTTGCTGTGAATGAAGATATCTCATATCATTTTTATTATCTTCAAGGAGCTGCTGAGTTACTTACTGACAAAGTCAGAAAGGCAATGGTGAAAGTTCAAAGCTCAAGAGAATACCATAGCCAACCAGGAGTTCCCAGACCTAATGTCAACCTAGTTGGACTCAGAATAGAATACTTGGTCAAGTTGTATGATTGTGGACATGCTTCCCTGTTTCACTATAACCTCTCTACAGAGTTAGAGCAAAATGAAGAAAAGCTTTCCAATGATTACTATAAATTATGGAAAACAATCTATGATCAAGGAACAATGGTCATGAAGACTTTTCTTACAAGAAAGACTCAAGATTCCATTGACAGTAAAGGCTTCTATGAGCATTTTTCTAGCCTACCTCCTTTTAAAAATGCTGAGGAGTATCGTACTCTAGCTTTAAAAACTAAAAAAGTCAGAGGAATATTCAGCAAGATTTTTGCCAATGGAAAGCTTCAAAAGTGTATTGTTACAGGTAGAGTCACTACTAGTATTTGGATGAGGAACTCTCTTGGTCATGCAGATGGCAGCAAAGTCCATATAAACCATCTCTTGAGTGGGATGGTTTGGTTTCTTGGACAATGGAAAGGAAAGTCAGAAGATGTAGAAAAGTTGGTTGAATGGTTCAAGAAGGAAGAACATTTTGGAACTGAAGAATTCAAAAACTTCCTTTATAGCCAGCTTCAACAATAGGAGTTTGTTCTGGATCATTAACATTTTATTGATACATCTGAGTGTCACCATCTTTGCTTTTTCTTTATTTTTAACACAGGGGTGATAGTTTTTGAAGGGCATATTTTGCTGGTCAATACCTGTAAGGGTTATCACAGCCAAATGAGTGATCAACATTGCTTATCATTTAATGGTAGTCCTTTAAAAGCTATTGCTCATATATTTCTGCTGTTTAAATATATAGTTATAAAAGCATTTA
>JANBPU010000432.1:0-11626 GCA_027575805.1 Mycoemilia scoparia | reverse complement strand
ATGGCTTAGAAAAGAATGGCGGGTCTCAAGGAATTGCAAACGAAGTGGCTGGTGTTTGGGCCAAAATATGAGGACTCGCTTCTGCCTAGCATAGATTCAATCACTGGTGAAATCTGGCCATATATGTTGGATTATGGATCATCATGATGGAGGAGTCATGAAGAACGGACCATGTTGGCTACATTCCTAACAAATAAGACTTCTTATTTTTATTATCAGCGTTTCTTAAATGTGTTGAAAAGAACTGTAATTAAACATTTGAATTTATGAAATATAATTAAAAATAAAAAGATGATAATGGTTATTTTAATGCTGTTGTGCGAAAGTTGGTTTTAAGGTGTAGATGATGATGATGATGGTGGTGGAGGAAAAGAAGAGACCCCTAAAAGTTCATAAAATTTATCTATTAATGTACGCAAAGTAATTTGAGTATCATTAATAAATTTATAAAACATTTTTTTGAGCTCTTCGATTTCTTTTTCTGCATCTAACCTGCTGTGGGTGCTTGTAGTTTGAGAATCTTTGGAAGTTGGATGTTGTTGTTGTTGTTGTTGTTGTTGATTGTTGGGATGTTTGCGACGAATCTTTTTAAATGCTCCTCCTCCACTACCATTACCGGCATCAGAAATTGGATTATATGATGGGTTTTGAGTATTATGATCTGGATTCAGTGTGGCTTTTGATATGGCTTCTTTTTCTAGTAATAATGATGATGACCCTGACAATAGTAAGTTGTTGCTGCTATCCAAAGCTTCTGTAGCATATACTGGGATAACTGTTGCCACCGCCGTCGCTGTCGATTCTTGTCTAAACTGATTATGTTGTTCGTGGTATTTGGAAAACACTTTACTCAGACTATGCCCGATATTATTATGGAAATCGCTTTGGGAAGCAAATATAAATGCAAATATGATGGATACGATGGATATTGTGATAGATATAGTAATCAATTTCCAGTAGGAAAGTTGTAATAATGGTCTTGTAGTTGAATCATAATATGTTTCATTTTCCATGTCGCTGCTGGATGCAGTGCTTTGAGTTGTTGAAGTTGAATAATCCTTTTCCTTTTCTACTAGTCTGTCACTAACATTCCGGATATGGTGTTTTTTGGTGGCATTGGAGACCAAAGTCAATGATGATTGTCGTGGCTTCTTGGATGTAATCATAGTACTGCTTGTAGTTTCAACATATATCGATTTTGAGGGTTTGGTAATAGTTTGGTTTTGTGAAATCAACTCATCAAAGTTACTCATCGAGGTTCTTCCGGATGATACAGCAGAAGGCGACGACAAATGGTGTTGAGATGGTTTTGCCAGTTTGAATGGAAATATGGTTTGGATTAGTGGGAACACAGATGTCGTGTTTATGGTATCATCAGAAGATGGCTGTTTGAGTAGCGAAAGCTTGTATGTAGAAGACGACGAAAGCCAAAGTTGATATTGATGATTATTTCTCTTTGAAGATTTTCCTATATTTCCACCACTGCCGCCAGACGAGGTGAGGGAGCCAAAACCTAGGTCCATGGGAATTTGTGCACTAGTTTTGTTTAGTGCAAAGTTGCGACTTAGTTCTTTTACGCCCCAAGCAAATTCACTGTTAGGGCTGGTCCTATGTTCCGGTGGTGAGAGAATTGTGATGCAAGCGTCATCAAAAGCAGTTGGAATTATGGATACGGGTTCTTGGTTATACCAGGTGTCATCGATATCGTATTGACCATTGTTGTTGATTATATCTGCATATGAGTCAAAGATCAGTGGAACCGAAATGCCAGAATTGGTCTCATCTTGTTTGGTGGTATTTGTCTTTGATTCTTTTTGACGATGGTCCTTTTCTTTTTCTGGAGGTAGAATTGGCTGAGGCCCATCGCAAGACAAAAAGTAAGTAATCTTGATCGAACTAGAAGAAATTTCATTGGCATATTTTCTGTTGTGTTTGCTAGGAATACTGCCACCACCACCACCTTTGCTATTCCTAGTGCTATCGGATATATTAATTGGTACAAGAACAAGAGTTGAGGAGATTTTGGTTCCGTTGCCAAGGTTGTGTGAAAACGAAGGGCTAATAGGCTTGTCATTGACAGTTATCGAGCTGATGTCTTTTGAAGAGACAGGTATTTCCAAAACAACCACAGAAACTATTGGCGAATGATTTGAAGCATCGTCAACATGTTCGTCATCTTCCTCAGCAATGTGTGAAGAGTTATCGTTGTCATTGTCTAGGTTGAATTCAACCAAACGCCGTTGTTTTTGCTGTTTCTGCTCTTGTAATCTAATCTGTGCGGCTTGTTTGCTGATCCTCATGAAATGTGGAGACAGTGTACAAACATTGAGTTCAAGACTGCCAATTCCCTTGAGCTGTGGAGGTTGCTTCACTACACTGCCGTTATTATTTTCAAAACTGGGAATAATATGGTTCCTTTTCTTGCGTTGTGGAAAATAAGAATTGAAATCGGCAGTAAACTTGTAGCTTGTAATGTATGATAATGTGGATGGTATATCTAAGTTGTCATTTAGGAGGGATTCGGACCAGTAGCTGTTTGCTATACAACGAGCAAGAAGTATATTGCGGGGATATAAGATACTTCTTGATGCTACCGAATATATATCCCACAATGACGACGATGACGACGAAGAATGGGAGCTAGAACCGAGTTTCTTGATTGGTGTGTTTATTTTTGTTGAACTTATTTTTTCGATTTTTAGAGTAGGTATCAATGACACCAAAATATCACTACTTTCTACGACACCATCATCTTCATTATCATCCTTGCTAGTTTTATCAACATCGCTTTCTTTGAATGATTTATCTTGGCCACCACCAGAAAATCCTTTAGTGACACACGATTTGGCATTAGGAAGTGCAACCAAAAATGCATCAGTTAGAGGCATATCATTGGAAATGTCATTCGAATCGATTTGGAATTCCACACGTGCTTTGGTTCGAAATAGCCCTTGCTTGATGTTTTGGATTTTATCTACCATTATCCATATCTCAACTAATCTACCACCATTACTGCTGCTGCTGGAAACACCAGAAGTGCCCATATATTGTTGCTGCTCCAGTGCTCTTGTATAAACTCCGCTACAAATATCAATATCGTCCACTTCCCGATAGTTTAATATATTGGGTCCGTTAATCGAAATAGTTGATGATGATGTTGGTACCCAGCTAACTTTGGTCGACGGAATTGCAATATGTGGAAAGTTGACCTCAACCAAAACACTCTGGAGTGGAGTTAACGCCAATTTGGTATCCGGATCAACTTCGTTTTCGGGAAATTTGAGTGTAATTCCAAAGTCATGAGACATGTGGAAACCTGTCATTGACATATAATATTGGATGTTGTCTGGGTTTATGGTGATCTGTACCCTGGACCTGTTTGTGTTGCTGCTGTTGATATTGTTGGAGAGTCTCATCATATATGCCGACTGGGTGGCTGGTAATGGTGTGGTGGGAATAAGTTGGGTTGAAAAAAAATTGTGGTTAGAACCATTATCTGTTGCAATCGGAGTAGTAGTGGTGGTAGCAGCTGCTGCGGCTAGTTTTCCTTTTATTGTGTTTAGCATTGCTTCAACTTCAGCTGTGATGCTGTTCGAACTGGCTGATCGTTGGATAGGATTGTTGAGAGAACTTTCTGCAATACCAAGGTGATTGAAAGGTTCGGAAGTTGTGACTGAGCTAGATACCAACTCCTCTTGTTCTTTTCCTGATCCAGGCTCTTTTGCGTTTAAAGTAGCAATGCTGGCCGAAAATGCTGATGTGGATGGGACTGGTGTTACTTTGGCCGGAGAATACTGAGCTTGAGAATTGGGTGTAGTTTCCTGACTAGGAATTGGTGACAACAACTGCTTATTACCAGTTAACCCAAAAGATCTAATTGGTGTTGTAGTGATCCACTCGGATGGCAGCTGTCGTATATTCTCCATAATATTGTTGTTAATATCTTTTGGTATATTATGCTCAATATCGATGTTGCCACCACTACTGCTACTGTTGCTGCTACTGCTACTACTACTAACCATTGGAGGCTGAGGAACCTTTGAAAGTTCATTGTGACGGTCACCATTGCTATTATCATTGTGGTCTTTGTAAGTTGATGGTTCAAGGGAAGGAGATACTTCACTGATCAACTGTTGGTGTTGCTGGGAATTATCAGTGATACTTGGAGTATTTGGCACAGATCTTCCTCCTAATTTACCTGAACCCAAAGTAGCATCAAATGAAGAAGGGGTTGGCGGGACTATAGGAGAAATTACAGGATCAGATAAATCAATACCTTCAACTGCTTCAACAGGTTTGGGATACCACTTTAAAGTAATGGTGTCAAAAGAATCAAATGCCATTGAAGTGATTTCCGATTGCTGATAAACGAATCCTTCGTGAGTACCCTTTTCTTGTAAACTAGCCAAAGCTTCTTTAAGCATTTGGTCAGTAGAATTTACTCCTGTAGTGCCGGCAGTGCTGTCATTTTCTTTGCTTTTGTTTTTGCCTTTGTTTGGTTTGTAGTCACGTAGTCCAAACGGATCGTCGTCAAACTCTTTGGCGTTACCACCATCATCTTTGTCTTCTTCCTCAGCTATAGTAGGAACTTTGCCATCATTCTCCTCCAAGAGTGAAGCCGATGTAGGCGTTGGTTCCTTTCCTGGCGATCCAGGCTGCATCTCAAGAGAAAAGGTTTCTCTTCTCCCATCAGCTGTTACTCCGTACTTATCGACAAAGTTATTGAGTTTTGATTCAAGAAGCACATCAATATCGTCCTTGTCTTCATAACTATCGTCCCCATCATTATTCTGCTTTTCAGTATCGGAATTGTATGATGAAGATGAAGTCCATCCCGGACTATAATTATACGAAACACCATCTTGGTAATCGAAGCCCTGGTCTAGCACCTTATGATCACCATTATCATTCTTGTTATCTGTGGTGGCAGTGGTAGCATCTTCGATGGCTTCTTTCTGTCTAAATAAATCAGGAATTGGAAGTCTTTTAGAAATGCCCCCTCCTCCACCTCCACCTCCGAGTGCACCATGACTATCATCGTTATTTATTTGCAGACGAGACTTTGTTTTGCGTATAGTTGGACAAACTTTCATACTTTTATTTCTAACCGACAATCCGGATTTAGCCAAATCCACGACATAAAATGAAGAAGTCGTTGTTGCTACTGAGCTCGAAGATCCCACTTGGGGAGGGGATTTTATTGTTCCACCTAGGTCTTTTGAACCAATGGTCATCCAATCTGTTAATTTTTCAATGCTTTTGACCGTATGTCTAACTCTAACCGACATGCTTCTTCTTTGTGTGGCAGAAGCACTCTTGCTCTTATCACTGTCATCCTTGTCGTTGGAAAGCAGAAGATTTTTTACATCCCCTGGTGTCATGCTTTCATAAAACTCCAGGATCAATGGACTTTTGTCACCACTATTATCATCAGGACTTTTTGGGCTCAACAAATACTGTGGTGGCGATCCTGTGGGTTTAGTTTCAGTCCGACCCTCTGCCAAGTCATTAGTTTGAGCTTCTTGATTTGAATTATCGACCAGGCTTTCTTGGCTATTGGTAGGTGGTGTTGGAACAAGCGGTGGTGGCGGTGGTGGCTGCAACATTACACGATGAGGAATTCGCATTTTAATATGATTAGCCAATGTTCGAGGAAGTCCACTAACACTTACATACCCCCATTCCCAAGGATAAATTCCCAACTTATTATTAGAATTGTTACTATCCTTGACTTTATTATCTCCATCGTTATCATCATCATCATCTTTAGATTTGGTATTTTGACATGGAGTATGGGTACTTCCCAGTAAGTTAAATCTAACCATCAATGTATATTTGCCAACCTGATTAGGCACAAACACTAGGTAACCAGATTTTTCGTCTCGTTCGAAATGTGGTGATGTTGTTGTTGTTGTTGAATCTTGTGAGAAAACTCCAACATCAGATCCACCTTCGCCAAGTCCTGCTGCTGTAGCAGTTGTAGTGGTGAATATGTCAGATGAACAAGTAGTTGGTGATGTTGGCAAGCTATTACTAGTACTAGCAAAACTAGAGGCGACTGCGGGAGAATCTAATAATTTGGCCCATGTTACTTTAGGTTGTGGTGTACCAGATACATCAATTGCACGAACCTTACGTTTTTGGGTCCCTAAGGTGTTCAACCCTGTTGTTGTAGTGGTGGTTGTAGTAGCAGTGTTTGATCTCATGGATAAAGATGATGCAGATCGTCTACGTGTAATTGCAGAAACACTTGCGCTTCTGGATTTGGTGGGTGTCCTTAGAATTGTCTGGGAAGTTTCATTATCGTTGTTGTTGTTGTTGTAGCCTGAAACGCTGGCTGGTCTGGTAAGACTTCCTCTTCTACGACCAATAGTTGCTATTGTTGTTGTGGGAGTATTGGATTTATCGTCTCCTCCTCCGCCGACGGCTCCATTCTTTTGACTATTTAACGAGTTTGCTCGTGATAAAGTCTTGGCGCCACAACTGTTTCCCAACTCTGATCTCGAGACTCGTTCTTTTGCTGAAGTGTATGATCTCATAAACGATGTGCGGGTTTGGGTTTCGTAGCGTGGTTTTGGAAACTCCTGTTGTTGAGGCGAGCCGATAGTGGGTGTACCAGGCTTACTATTGCCACTGGCGTTTGCTGTATTTTGAAGTCCGGGCGAATCTGATTGGCGTTCAATTTCTTTAGGGGCTGCTGATTTAGGAGTTGCTGTCAGACTATCGATGGGTTTTAGATCAGCTGGTGATGATGATAGCGGATTGTCATTTAGGAACCACTCGGCCTTTTCTACTCTGATGTCGCCACCTTTGACACTGTCCCTCAAATACAAAATAGGAATTCTCATTCCACTGGAATCACGGGGTGATGATGATGAGTTGACGTTTTTGAGTACATTTAGTTCAATCGAAACATTAAAGCGAACGCGAGGTGCTTCGTGTTTTAAGAGTTCAAGTTCAGCTATAAACTCATCATCAATTCCTTCTTCGCCGTTACTATCGTCACCATTGCCTTTGTCCTTTTCGGCAGGGACTGCATTTTTGATTCTACGTCGATCCAGATGGGGTGGAATAATATCAGCATTGATCTTCATACTTCCAAAAAAGTAATGTTTTCTACGAGACTTTCTTCGAGCGCTACTTCTTCCTCCCCCACCGGCTCTTGCTATAGAGTATGAAGCGTTTGGCGTCATTGCGGGTGAATTTGTTGATTTGAGCCAGGGACTTTCACTGCCAGTAGCAACAGCGCTGGTAACTGCTGTTGGCTTAGCTCTGTTGGGATTTACTGGGGTATCAAACAACATGCTATGACTAAACCAAGCTGGTGGCTGGCCAATATATTCTCCACCAGCATTGTTAGAGGATGTCCCTGTTGCTGCTGCTGCTGCTGCTGGTGTTGTTGTTGAGCCCTGAACAAACGATGTGGGCATTGGAGACCGATATTGATAAGATCCCCCTCCCATGCTGCCACCACTACTACCCTGCTTTGGGGTTGCGAAAGTAAGGCCGGCTGCAGTGGCTCTGCTAATTGTACCACCACCACTTATTGTATCTGTTGTTGCTGTTGGGGTGGCAGGATTCGGATTGAATTGGTATTTCGAGTCAAATGTAAATGTCGCCCCACTTGGTGCGGCAGAAATACCATTATTTGTTCCTGCTGAAGGCGTTGTAGTAATTGTAGCAGTTGACCTGCGCCTATTAGTACTTCCAGCCCTTAAGGCTGGTGAATGTGGGCCCATATACGTATAGCTTTATAAACAAGGTTATTATCTTATTATTGCATGCGCGTAGCTGAACAAATATATTTGTATTTATGTGTGTGATTGGAGGCGATGGTAAAATAAGAACGTATGTGGAGTAAAGGACTACAAAATCGGTTTCTGTACTAATAAGCGCGGGTTAAGCTTGCCTTGTGTGTGTTTGTGTGCGTGTGAGTCTGTCGCACATCCAATCAGACATGGGGTTGGCAATTTCTACTCAGCTATACACTGTTTATTATAATACTATGCTAACTGCAGCCCTGAAGCTTGTTTTAAAAGACACACCCTTGTCCTTCGTGATAAGCTTCCAAAGCTCATGGGAACTCTCTCGATAATAAATCTGTTTATTTATTTACTTTTAAACCGACATCAAAATGTTCTAGAAGAGTTATCATTTGAAAAGGTCTCTAAAAGGCTACTGCTACTCCCTTGGATACCAGCCAATCACCACTTAGACCCCAGCTAAAATGGTCGAGGGTATCTGTCTGTTTCCTTTTGGCGGAGAGCTTGCCATTTGGAAAGGCACACGCATACAACCAGTTGCAAACTGTAAACTTGGTTGGTGATGAAGAGCCTCTATTCATTTATTTCATGCGGTTCGCTAAACATTGTGGGCGTGCAATACCAGCGCAGCCTTTCTTGTTTGAGAGACAGAGAGAAAACTCAAAGGGTTCATGGCAGACATTAAAGATCTGTCACCAACTACTAACAACACTTGAAAGCCGCAAAGACCGTTTCTTGTCTGAAAAGCGTGTGATAGCTTTGAGCTTGTGCCATTGTCTCTGTCTTTTCGTGTTTACAAGCATGCTTTAATCCGCCACTCATCACCGAACGCGTCACACCTCACGCATAAAAGTATCAAAACACGTTTTGCGTTACTTTCGCGCAGCAGCAAAAATTATTATGCCTTGTCTTGAAGCTTTTTCTTTAGTTTTTGGACGTTCAATTCCTGTGTCCGCCCGTTTACCTTCCTCCACTCCCCCTTCCTTTATTTATTTTTAACTTTGCTAAATAATTATATAACCCCTACTTTCCTCCTCGATCGCTTGAATACTGAACAAAAACAATTATAATAATGCTACAGGCAATACCATCTTCGCCGCCGAGTGATTGTGGCTTCCGTCCTGCTACTCCACCACGGCACTGTAACAAAACCAGCAGCAGCAGCAGCAGCAGCAGGAGCCTGAAATATGCTAACGGTGCTACAATGGGTAAAGGAAGCAACTACCAGCCCAGCACGCCTACTTCCTTTGCACCCTTTCCCTTGACATCGTCGCCGATACGTGAAGGTCTGCTACTAGCTACAACAACTGGTCGCAGAAGAAATGGCAGAGTATTGGCTAGTGGCTGCTATTATGCTGATAGCCACCCCAAGAATAACAACCCACTGGCGACCAAAGTCATTTATGGCGATTATGGCCAAACCCTGTTGATCGGACGTGGCAAAGCATGTCATATAACTTTGCCATCTCACCTTAACTGCATTTCAAGAGTACACGCCGAGATATCCCCAAACAATAGTAGCAGTGTGGATAGTGATGGATTCAGTGCCAAAATTCTGGGACTGAACGGTATAAAGATTGATGGTACTTTATATACCAGGAACACGGTGGCTAATCTAAGTGATGGATCGGTGTTGGACTTTGTTGGCATGAAGTTCCAGTTCAGAGAACCGCAACTAACACATCCAAGAGCTCTTTTATTTGAGCAGGATAGTAAAAGTTCTACCGTACCTGAAGGTTTGGGCCCTAACCAGAAAAGGTTTGGACTTGGAATGTACGACGGCCAGATTCCACCATCATCGCCTCCGCCGATGTTTATGAACGACGATGGGCAACATATGGGCGACTTTAGACCGCTGTCTCCGCTTGATGATACCCATATGATGGCCCTGAGGCTTGATGCTGAGGATATGGAGGAAATTGATGTCTGCACAATCGATCCAACCAGTCATGGTATCAAGCAAGAGCCAAAACTTGACGCTAAAGAGACCAAATCACCACAAAAAATTATTAAAAAATCGCTTCCCCGCAAAAAGACCACCGCTACTAGTCCAGTTTTGGATTCAGAAATGACTTTGGTCAGTTCGCCAAAGATAGAGCGTACTATAAAAAGAAGACACAGCATCACCGATGATGACAATAGCAACAGCGAAAACCACGATGCCGATGAGCTTGAAAGTCTGGTTGAAGACGAAGATGCTCAGGACAGATATACTAGCGAACTATCCGAACTAATTGGTCCCATCCATCCCCACACACCCACCAAGCACACCACCACGGCATCCCGCACTACTGGTTCTTCTCCTTCTCCCATCCAAAGTGGCAGTTCCAAAAAGAAACTAGACCGCAGCGAAGAAGAAAAGAAATGGAGATACACCGCACCCACTAATCCACTGCCAGTCTCAATCCCGCCCCACACTTCCCTCCAAGAACTAATAATCGAATGCATGGTATTTTCTTCCCGCACATCACTAACCGTCACTGACATAATATCATCCCTCAAATCTTCAAACCCTAGTCTATTCCTTCGACCAGCTTCCGAAAATCCCAAAACAACCGCCACTGCATTCCCTTCTCCATCAGCCATTACCAAGATCTGGCGAAGCCACATAATCCACACTCTTTATAATACTCCATGCTTTGGTCATGTAGCGCGCAATGTCAAAGATGCCAGTAACAAGCAGGTCGAAGACCAATGGCATTATGATGCGTCGCTTGATACCAACGCTGATCGTAGAGATACTTATCAGGGAATTGTGAGAACAGCTCGGAGATGTACACTTAAAGACAAACAATATTACTTTAAGCCCCCTCCTAAATTGCCAGCTCATCGGAGATATAAAGACCGAATCCATCCTGCTACTACTACTACTAATAGTAATAATGGTAGCCATAAAGAAAATATCTCGAATAGCAACAATTTTAGGGCTAAATTAGCACAAAGAGAGCTTTCTCCCTCTAAGGTAATAAATGTAGGTAGTGGTGGAGGAAAGAAACGAGTAAATAAAGTCCGTAAACTTGCTTAAAAATTTGTTATTATATTTTAGTTAAACCAACAATGAATGACGAAAACCATTCCTGTATGTTTTAGTTTTAGTTTATTTTTTTCCCCGTAGTTATAGATTTAGATCTTTTTGTTAACAATATAAAATCTCCTAAAAATATTTATTTCTTTAGTCATCGCTATGTCTACCCAATCCTCCTCCTCCTCCTCCTCTAAGAACATGTCCAACTCTGATTCCAAACCAGCTTCTACATCCTGGACTTCTGGGAGCTGATGCTCTTGGCCGTCATATCCATGATCATATACAGGGGAATAATGACTTAAGGGTTTGGGGGAATTGTAAACCCTGAGGGCCATATTTTTGGATCGTGATCCTGACTGTGACAAACATTGCCATCACTAGAAAAATTTGTAAAATTTCAGAAAAATAATTTCATATATAAAATTAGATTTATGAAGTAGTAGTAGGAAATAGATGAAGAAGCCTCTCCATGGATCCTTGTTGTTTTTATATGCATTTTAGCCTAATTTTTTCTCAGATCTTGACTCAAGTCTTTCCTCAGATAGCAATTCGGGCACATGAGGCAGCCAATCCACAAGATCATTTCACCAACATCCGCAGCATTGCACTAACAGCAGTTGTTACACTTTGAATTGCATTGATAAAAAGCTGATAGCTTTGGAACAACTACTCCACTTCCTCGCATCCACATCAGACGCAGTTACAGCAGTGCACTTCGAATGCACTTTGCACCCAAACCATGCCATTTATGTACAGCTCAGCAATTATATACATCAATTCTCCAGATGCCTGTTACAACTCTTTGTTGGCATGTCAACAATGTGCCCATATGTCCATG